>BSXT01000459.1:0-62133 GCA_030267785.1 Phytophthora fragariaefolia | reverse complement strand
CAACATCGTCGCTACCGCTGCTTCTCCAATGACTGTTGACAGTCGCTGGAGTGCCTCCCATTCTGGGTCCGCCAGGTGGGGGCAGTCTTCGCGTGCAACATGCGTTGCAGGCGTGTTCGGGCTACCGGTGGACATGTTCATGTCCACGGGCAGGTTCTCAGCCCCGCGTTCGTATTCCATACGAACGTGTCGGTAGTCGGTCGTTGGACGGGCTACAAAGTGCTACCAGGTGTAGTGGGCTTATTTAGCTCACTACTTTAGCTTACACGTGTGCGCGACGTGCAGGAGGAAGCATAGGTGTATTTATATCAAATTAAGTATACTTAGCCGTGTAAGTATAGTTAACCTAAATAAAGATGTATTAATATCCCTTTTGGTAGAAATGAGAACTGAATTTGAATGTTAACTTTGGTATTGCCTCCTAAAACTGATATCTATAAAGAGAGGATCTGCAAACGAGTGGTTTGCAGAATCTCTGTCCTAACGCATGTTCCTTATTGGAAGATATCTATCGCTTTCTGCCAATAGTAGTGCTTCCTACTATGAATGGTGGCCACACTGCACCCCCCGAATGTATCCATTAGTGCGTATTGCACTGATGTGGAGGTTGACCGAATGTGAAGCCCCGTGGCATCACGTGCTAAATCGCGAAGTGCCGCCTCTAAATAGACTACAAACAAAACAGGTGAGAGCGAGAGTCTCCTTGGGGGGTTCCGGTGTTGCTGACGAACGGATCAAGCGTCCGGTAGCCTGAGCGGAGAACCAGCGTCGTGTTGGCGAGTAGGAGTCGAATGAGTCGGATATCGTCGTCGGACAGGAATGTTCGGAGTACGTCGAGTAGCCTGTGGTGGTCGATAGTGTCGAATGCTCGTGATAGGTCGATACCGAGAACCTGAATGCGCTCTTGGTAGCGTTGAACGCGTGCGCAGTGCCACCGGTGAGTCCAGACGGCATCTGCGGTGCTGCGGTACTTGAGGAAGCCGCACTGATGCGGCGAGAGAAACGGCTCCACTGCTGGCGAAATCCTGTTCAGGGCTAGGATAGAAACATCTTTGCGTATGCTGTTGAGCAGAACGATTTCGGAGGCTGGAGCACTCACCATGCGGCTTATTGAGCTTGGGGAGGCAGAGTAAGGTACCTTCGCCTAGGTTGAGCGGTTGTCCTCGCTCGAAGCTATGGTTGACGAGATCGACCAGGTGAGGAGCGAGAGTGTCCGCACCATACTTGAGAAGCTCGCCGGGGATACCGTCAGGCCCGAAAGCGCGTCGAGTGTTGAGTCCGCGGAGCGCAGATGTGAACTCGGTGGCCGTTATGGGGCTGTCGAGGCCACGTACCTCAAGGTCAGGTTGGATAGGGAGCCTCTTCAGGATAGATAACTGTTCCGGGAAGTGAATTCGCACTAAGTTGTTAGCTCTAGGTTCGTGCAATATATACTTACCTGTAGCGTCGTGGAGTAGCAGGGGTTGTGCTCGGGTGCGAGTTATCGCGCGGACGGCTTCGAACATTTGGGCTGTGGGGCTCAGGCTCTCGATTAGCTTGATCTGTTCGCCTTTTTGGCAGGTCTCGGCATCGGAGCTGGATTGTCCACGTGGATGCTTGGTGGTCGTGGTAGACACGGATCTGCAGCGCACGTTGCCACTCGGAGAGATCGGCGAAGACAGGGTCATCATACCGTTTCGACCTAGTTGGTGCTGTTTTGACGCCGATGGTGGCTTCTGCTGTGTCGTGAATAAGGCCCATGAGACCGTTCCATTGCTGTGCGGCTGGGGTTTCGTTCGTGGGGCGGATGGCGGCTTTGAGCGCTTTGGTGTACCTGTCTTGGATGACGTCGTCGTTGGTGAGTTGGTCTCGTGCAATATGAAGGCTCGGAGCTGCTTCTGGCCGTCGCGGGAATCGAAGTCTACGTGCTTGGGTGAGAACAAAGTCGGCCGTCACATACTTGTGGTCCGAGGCCGTTGTGGTTCCACCCCACGAATGGGCATCCATACAGAAGCGTCGGCAGTTTTGCTGGCAGAGGATGTAGTCGATCTGGTTGATGACGTGGTAGTCGGTGCGGCGTTGGCACCATGTTGTCTTGTGTGTTGCTCGCTTACAAAACCTGTGTTAGTTTCAAAGAGATGGTACGTCAGAAAACGTTTGCCAGCGCATGGCCATTGCGATTGTGGATGCCGCGTGCGTGATGGCCAATGAATGACTCCCTAGGTGATCGGCGCCCAAGCTTGGCATTAAAATATCCGGTAATGATGGTGATATCACGGCTCGTAAACTGGTCGAGAAGTGACCGAAAGCTAGCGTAGAAGCCGTCAATGTCAGTCAGGGGTCACCCGCTATGTGGTGAGTATGCCGTCGCGACGTTGACGCGTCCTGGGTGCGGCAAGTATAGCTAAAGAACTCCGATATGGTCGTCGTGGGCCCAGTACCGGTGAAGGTACGGGCGAAAACGGGGAGAGACTGCAAAACCCACGCCGTGTTGCTCTTGGCTCGCTGGGAGTGTCAGGAGTGTGTGAGTCCCGATCTGTTGGCGTCCGAGGGTCGGGAGCTTGGTCTCTTGGAGGCCGAGGATGTCTATGCGGCAACGCTGGAGGACTTGGGGGGGAGTGTAGTGCTGCTTGCGATGAGAACCTAATGATTGAACGTTGAACGTGCCGATCCTAAGGCGGTTAGTCCGGTTAGGTCGGAGAGGTGGAGGAGTGGGGCTGGCTGGTGTTGGGGCTGGACTGATGCGGAGGATCGCAAAGGACTTGAAGATGCCCGAGACCACCTTCCGAAAGATGCTTACACGCGTGAAGGTACGCTAATGAAGTACGACAGAGTCGCTTATCTATCACAGACATATACTCTCTTCTCTAGCAACATACTAGGCACGGGCTGCCTGTGTAAGATTGGTGGCCAGGCCGCCTTGCGGTGCGTGCGCAACACCGCCAGCGACGTGACGGCCGTGCAGCGCGGATGTCTCCTCCTCCCAATCAGTAGCAGCGGTACGTCAGCTCAGAGCGTCTCCCGTGCCAGACCAGCCCCAGCGACGCCAGGACGTAGCCCACGATTTTGCTGCCCGTCCCAACTGGCAGGGCCCCGAAAATAATATTGTAGCTGCAGTAATGTTGATAAATAACAGCAAGTTATTTATATTTTCCCAAGCATGCCTAGATGTGCCTTTATTTATGTTGGGCCACATTATATTAGGTACTTTTATGTATCAAACCCTAAATTATTTCTAGCAGCGCCCACTTGACACCAGCCAGTCAGTCTGCTGTTCCCTTACAAACTTCTGGAAGACCACTTGCAAATTTTCCTCTTGTAGGGCCCCCCCTTTTGGTTGGGGTTGGGGTGACGTCCTCCCTCGGAACGCGTGGCCAGCATGATGCTAGCTACGCGATTAGTGCAACCTTAGCAGCAGAATAACTTACGCAAAATGCGTAATAACTTACGCGGAATGTTGCCCATCGCCGACACGGGTAACATCACATGAAAAATACGCTTTAGCAAGGGTATTAAGTATTTACACTTTACGGTACTATCGTTTTAACAATTTGTTTCTAATGAAACCGGTGGTATCGGATTTAATAGCTGAAAACGCATTCAGAAAGAGTAGATAGCAGAAGAAAATCTGACCATGAATGCGATCGCTGCTTAACTCTGAAAATACACTGCGCGACAAAAGGTTTGTGACAATGACATTCTGCGTGATATATCGGCTTCGAGAGCGAAGTATAGGTCGCTATTTAGATATGTACCTCCAATCACAAAGACGAAAAGGGGACTTGTGACGGTGACTTAGATTTAGCAAAGTATCCATAGGCTGCTATACAACTAACTAGAAATCGGTCCACGACAAAACTTTGAGACAAAAATGGCTTGGTTTTTGTATAAACCGAATGTAGCCATGCACCTAGTAGTGTGTTTTGTCTCCGTTCTTGCGTGCGACTTCGAAGCAATGAGCAGGCATGGTGTCAAAAAGATCTTGGAGCTCTTTTATCGCCAGCATATCCCTAGCTTGCATGACGGTGGTGGTAAGCTCTGACACGGAGTTGTACTGCTTGCCGTGGGTGTAGACTTTCCTAGCCTGAATAGCCCACACATTTTCAATTGGGTTGAGATCGGGGGAGCGCGCTGGCCAGTCCAGAAGCTGCATCCCGATCTCCTGAAAAAAAACAATATTGTTTCATTAGATGAGTGAATCGAGGCATTGTCAAACACAAAGACTTTACCGTAATGCTTGTGCGCAAACGGGAGCAGATGCTCCGACAGTGTAAATGTAGTGGCCAGAGTTCTGGTGCCCCTCCAGCACCACCAACGCCGACTTGCCCTTAGTTCCAAATGCCCCCCACACGATCGGCGACCCTCCCCCATACTGGCGTGACTTGTAGCGGCGATGCGGGCGCCGATGGTCCCGCCAATAGTGCTTGTTGCCGTCCGGTCCGTCCAAGTTAATTTTTTCTCATCTGAAAAGATGATCATGGGCCACACGACCGCTTTTTGAGCCGCCGTCGACAGCTGCTCGGCAAACTCCAGGCGGGTGAGCATGTGCTCCTTAGTCAGAGATAGCATACGATCCATTTTAGAGTAGACAAGTACTCAGCCCGAGATAAACGTCCTTGGACCGTACGCACCGTGCATGGTAGCTCGTAAGCTGCCATCAATTCGGCATCGGAGTAGTCCCCTGTGGCAGCGGCGCGGAAAACTTGGCGAACTTGACGGTCCGTGAGGCTGTGCGGGCGTCCGCCCTTCTTTTTAGCTTTCTCTGAAGCTCGTAGGGCGTAGCTAACGCCGTTGCCAGAGCGCTCGAGCCGCCACGCTATCTCGCGAACCCCCGTGCCCGCCTCATGGAGGCCCTTTATACCCGGGAAAAAGAGGGTGCGACATGTTAAGGTACTCATCTCTGCGGTCTCTCACCTCGTCAGAGATGGCAGGTCCGCGCCCCATAGTGAAGATAGGACAATAAGGCCAGTTCCCATAGGAAAGCCAGCCACCACTACTCCACCCAATACAAAAACAAGTCATTTTTGTCCCAAAGTTTTGTCGCGGACCGATTTCGAGTTAGTTGTATGGCAGCCTATGGATACTTTACTAAATCTAGGCCATACCCTTTTAGTCTTTGTGACTGAAGGTACATATCAATATACCGACCTATACTTCGTTCTAGAAGCCGATATATGACGCAGAACGTCACTGTCACAAACCTTTTGTCGCGCAGTGTAAAATTGAGAGAACAAAAACGGTTTAAAACATATGTTTGCTGGAGGGGGGTTAAAATCGAACCTTTCTATGTATTCAGGGATAGTGTTCTTCCAACCAATTCTGATCGTGCACTAGCAATTCGGGGTTCGGATACATTCTATTCGAGAGGACCCCCTAACTGTCCCAGGATTATCAGACGTGGTCGTAGCGGCCACCCCTCGGCTTGCACTTCTTCGGAGTCAATAAGTGCGAGTCCACGAAGTAAGGGGTGCCCACGGTCGACCGGAACCTCTCGTCTTTGGCGGGTCGCTTGGTTTCGGGGGTCTTCGGCAGTGGAACTCAGCTAGGATCAGTGCCGAGCTGAGTGAAGCCAGCGACTCGGTCCGTGATCGTCTGCCGAGATCCCGGCGCCTTCTCCAAGCCGAACTCAGCTCGGAGTTGGCGCTTCCACTGCGTCAACTCGGCGCTTGCACAGGCTAGGCTCCATCAACTCAGGATCAGACTGTTGGGTCGGCTGTTGCAGCGATAACTCATGGCCTTCAGCAGGAGCGCCGTGTCCTCGACGAGTTGGTTGATGCCGGTGCTGTTGATTGGCTGAGTCATCTCAGGTCCCAGCACCGGCCACTTCGCCTCCGCCATAGCCACCGGCGCGAACATCATCATCCACTCACTTCTCGTCCTCATCTCTTCGCCGAGACGCGCTAGTACCTTGTTGGCACGCGGCGTGTCGGGGTTCCGGGTTGCTCAGGGAATAAGGGGCGGACGTTCCCCTTCAACAACCCTTTGATCTTCTTCATCATCATCATCGTCCGCACTTGCATCTAACTCGGCGACGAGGTTGCGCTCAACTGGGCGTGGATTACCCATCCGGCTCACTTGAAGCGACAATTCCTCGACTTCGCCGAGTAGATCAGCTGTCGACTTAACATATTCCAAGTCGACTTCTTCCTTATCTTCATCGTCTTCATCTTCTTCATCATATCCTTGGCCGCGAGCGTCGTCATCCTCAAACTGGACGCTGCGGGTCAATACCGCCGTCGTGTCTGCAGCCAGCTGACTCGCCGAGTTCGATCTCTCCGCCGGATATCCTCCAGCCGTCGCTGGGCTTCCCCGACTCGGCGATGACGATCCCTTGGCCATCTTACTCACTTGAAACTTGAAACTTGGTTACTTGGTACCTGCGACAACACGCACACCCTGCTCCCAGTTGTGGTGTAGTAGAACGCACAAGTTAGTCCTCCCACAGACACAACAACCGCCGAGCAAGTCGGCGCTTATCGACCTGTGCTAGGGGTCCCCTCGCGGTTCGGCCCTTCCGGGACAGCAGTTGCGGCTCCCGCCGAGACCAGGCCACCAAGCCAGTTGGAACCTTGGGAAGCCAGCTGAGCTCACTGACTTCTGCCTTGTACCCCGTACCCTCCACCAAAGGATGGACGGCGGCGCGCGAGCGCTGTTACGAGTCACCGAGAGCAACGCCTACTCGGCTAGAAGAGTTACGGCACCCCGGCTGACGGGCGTACCGTCTCGCTGCCTTAGCGAGACTTGTCCTTGCGCACTCGGCGAGATTGCCCTGCCCCGGGCCAACTTCCTCTTGGCGCTACCTGTCAACACCCTACAAGTTATGCCTCTCGGGTGCTGACGGCAGACATAATCCAGCCCACGCAGGGACTTACCGGAGAGTGTACGCTTGGTTGGGACTTCAAAGATTCTACACTGTTTACATCTTATGTTCCCGAAGAGCCGCTAGGGCTCTTTCTACTGTCTCCTACATCCCAATACAAATATCAAGTATATCGACGGCGGTTTTGGATCTCAAACCGCCCCCAAACTTCTACGTAACTAACACCGTAATTCGCCTAGTCGGTGGCTCGGCTGGAAGTACCGTAGCCGCTCTCAAGCTGAGACACTTTTCCGCTCTGGATCTGAAACACTGGGTATGTACCGTGACTGCTCGCAACTTGAACCAGGCGACCGCTTGGAAATTGAAACAGGGACCGCTCTTGGCTACATCTGGCTAAGGTCACCTGTAATTGGGACCCTAATACACAGCGACGACAAAATCGGTGTGGCGCTTCACCATATCAGGCACAACGCAAACTAATGGAATTATTCGTTCGGAAGAATTTGGATCATATACGGACCTGATCTGGTTTAGAAACAGTTTTTTTACTTAAGATTTGTATGCATCGGAACTGAACGGTTGCGAGGTCGCGTAGCCGCAGCAAAACCGCGCGGTATTTGCTGAGGCGGGCCCAGCGCCGAGCATTCTGGCGAACGGACCCATTGCCTTCACTGGAATTATTTTTTTTTACTCCTGGGGTCTGGGGGTGCAACCCCCAGTGAAGTCCCGAAAACCAGATCAGGTCTGTATACGATTCAATTTGGAGGTAACCATTCATTTCAATCGCAGTCACTATTGTTTCGGGGGCGTGCCGACTTTGTCACAAGATGTCGAGGGTGCATTGTATCACCTCCACTGCCGGGGTATCCGGGCCTGGGGGCCCCTTCAAATTGGTGCAATGAGGGCTTCGCCAGCATCTTGGACACCTTCAGCGAAGAAAATCGGCTGTTTATCGTTGTATAGCGATCAACAGCGTCCGACTTCCATCTTCCAAATACCTTCACAACTAGGCTATCAAACCCCGCGAAAAAAGCGCCGTTGCCCCGCCACTCCGCACGGAATGCGACACACACGCTTGGGCGTCATGTCCAGCAGGGCAGGATGCGTGCTTTATTGCTTTCACCACGTCGCTTACTTGCAAATTGTGCTCTGCGTCAACCTTGCAAAGTAGTTCTT
The DNA here is from genome assembly GCA_030267785.1 of Phytophthora fragariaefolia. Taxonomy (NCBI): domain Eukaryota; phylum Oomycota; class Peronosporomycetes; order Peronosporales; family Peronosporaceae; genus Phytophthora; species Phytophthora fragariaefolia. The sequence continues at coordinate 54,158 of BSXT01000459.1, read as the reverse complement.
CAGCGTGGATTCCGAGGGATTCGTGGCGCCGCACAAGATACCACGCTGCCAGTACGGGACAGCACCATCGATGCCTACATTTGGCCATCTCTCGAGTGGTGCCCATACCAAACTGATCGGATTTACTTCCCCGGAAATGCAGCGCCACCGTGGTGACCTTGGATAGAGATTGCCGCACCCGTCGATGAATTTGGCATCCGCTCTCCGAATAGTGTTGGAACCTTGCTCAAGGTAGTCAGATCTCGCCAGAAGAAATAAGAAGCCCAGCAACGAAGCCCCCATATGACTCGGTGCTGGGCAACCGATAAATTGAGGTATTTGTGCAGGTGCTTGAGGAGCTCAGTTGTGACTGGAGATTTGAGCTTGTTGGGCGAGTCAGCTCGCCGCATTCCTGCAATGGAGTGTTGATGGCCGGGCAGAAGTCCGACGTTGTAGCCGAGTGTTCACCTATGATGTCACGCAACATGGATGACTTTCGAGAGCACGGTTGAGGCAGAGTTTCTAACTCCAGGGTTTCCCCATCCATAACACCAGCAATACGTGCCAAGAGGACGAGCTGATACGAGTGCTTCTAGGGTCTTCTCGGAGCCACTTAGCAAATCGCAACCGCTCGCACCAAGTGCACCATTGCGACCATGTGCTCGCATACTTGGACCTGGACGTCTTGGCCAAAGCCTCGGATTGAAGAGATTCAAGAAGTCTTGCGGCATTGATGTCTGCATCCAAGACGAAGCAAAATTAGTCCAGCGAGTTAGGAACGGTTCGGCCCATGCTCGTGAAGCTGCATCCGCCATCCAGTTTGTCGCCCCAGGTATGTGGTCAGCTGATACTCGGAGATTAAAGTACGCTTTTGCGAGCCGGATCGCCCGATTAATCGCTTGGCTGAACGTATTGCTTGAGTACAACCAATTGCACCAGCTCACTGCTGCTGCGTTATCACTCAGCATTTAATGTGAATTGTGCGACCACCAGCTTGTACATACCATTTAGTTCCCCATACCCACACAGCGAGGGCTATACTCATATGCTCCCTGACGATTATTGAAGACTCGTCTTGGTCGCTGCCAACTTGATCGATGAGCGATTTTTCCTCAGCATTAAACTTAATCTGGAGAAACGAGTTGCACGCTGGATCGAGCACTGCTAGACCGATATTGGAAGCGTCCATATAGAGCTCTACATTCAGTTTTGGCAGCTCCCCAAACAGCGCAAGCGGTAATTCAGCAAAGCAGCCATGACTCAAAATGTGCTGAAACCACGCCTGGACTTCTGTTGCCCTAGCTGAAAGTTGAACTCGGCTAAAGCGAGGTACTGAAGTACACTGCGACTGCAGTCTTTGATAGAAAGGTTTGGCGGTTCGTAAACAGGTAGCCCCGTGATGATGCGAGCCCATCAACTTGAATAGCTCTGATTTAGATGCGTTTCCGCGCTGCTGCCCCGCCAAGACACGATCGCGAGCTTTGACAATCTTATTTCGGGGATAGATGCAGTGCACCGTTCGGTATTCCACCTTAGACCTAGAGCCCCAATTTCGACGCTCGAATTTGAAAACGTTTCGGGCGTGGCCCTAAGGCAGCGAGCATCGGCTGCCGTTGCGTAGCTTCGGCTAGTTCTAGTCGATCGTTGACGTCGGGCTCGACCAAGATGTGGTCGTCAACCCACTTGTACGGGAAGAAAGGGTCCGAGTCAGTGGGTTCGGATAGGGAATTGCGACCCATTAGCCATGTAATATCTCGGCTGAAGAGTGCGCAGCAAGGTGGCGACCTTGACCAACCAAAGGGAGCCGACATGTCGATCACGAGTATGCCGAGCTCTTTCACGAAGGTGGCCATTCTGAAGACTTGGTTTGCGCGGGTTCTTAGGTGACGAAACGCAGCTTTAGCGTATCCCTTCAGGACACGAATGCGTCCAGCATGCCCGGCTTAAACGAAGCTCTAGATGCGACGAGCAATAATTGCCACAGATTCATACCGTAGTTTTGGCACTGAATCGGCAGAAAATGCAGCATTGACGGAGTCCCCTTTGGGGTACGATAAGTCATGAATTCTGCGGGCCTCTTCAGGCGGATTGACACCTTTCTTCTCGACCGCACCAATAGGGCTGCAGATGACTTCTGGCCAACGATCGAGAATGTCGGCATCCACGATAAGGTACTGGCCGGCGTCGTGACCCTCACGAATGCTTCTAGTTATGGTACGCAGATACCGGCGACACGTCCCGTGATTCTTTGGTGGTGGCCAGCTCGGTTTCTGTCCTTGTTTTCATTCCACCTCAATGCCGTTTCTGGCAATCTCCACGAGAAGATCTACATGCGGGTAGCCATCAAGAACAACTCACCGCCGGTTGGGGTCGAGTGCCTTATTGGGTCTGCTGTCCATCGTATGCGTCTGCGCGGTTGGCACAGCAAGGCTTCGTTCGAGATCTACCTGTGCAACCAGCAGTTATCAGAGGATCCACAACCGTCCGGTTCACGTTATAATCCGCTAACTGCACACAAGTTATCTTGTCAACATTGCTCATTGCTGTGTTCGTCCTAACCAAAGCGCGTGCGAATGTTGATTGTTTGTGTAAATCAGACTGGTCCAGCTTAGGCAACACCGTTGAAACGGAATCGCTTGAATTGATTAGGTCCTTAGCAGCAACTGGATCTCGGGCGGCCCGATCGGCATCACTGACGACCCCTGACGCTGACTGAGTTTGCAGGCCTTCGCTTCGTGATAGATGCGTTGCTGGGCCAGTCAGTACGAGTCATAATTGCTTGTGCTCGTCCTTCAACCCCCCGAAGCGCCTATCAATTTCAATTTTGACGATCGCTGGCAGCTTTGTGGGCACAAAAATGTCCGTGCTCGCTTGGATATCCACCGTCGCCATCTTGAACACAACCCGCCTTGGTGAGATATCGCATGCACAAATTGCGGGACTTGCCCGATACAGGATCAATCTGTGCAGGTAATCTCCGGAGAACCTCCTTGGGAATCCTGCCAACACGCTTCTTGCCTTCGTTAAAACGGCCACTATGGTGCTGAGAATATGAAGCTGGTGGGCCCTCCGACCGTGCAGGCACACACTGTATCTCGAGTCTTGCATCCGCCACTTGGCGATGTACTTTAACGAACATCAGGTCTCTTAGCAGTCTGTCGTCCGTAGTGCAGCGTTGCACGATAGTCCAAAGTTCACCTCCTTCGTCTGCAGCGCAACGAACGTCTTCTAACTCATCGTTTACCAAGTAAACATGAAAGCTCATTGGCCACCAATGATACCTGCGCCAGGGTATGATCGATGAACTTCACGATACTTTCAACCAACTCAGTTAGTTCAATGTAACAGAACTCGCGAACTTAGGTGAGTAAAACGGAATCCACAATATCTTCGTTCCGCGCCGCTGCCGGCGCTGCCGAAAATACTGCTGTCGCGGACAAATTATCGTAGTTTGATCCGCCCGATGTCAGCCAGGACACCCGCTCGTCACGAGGCAATCTAACAATGTGTCTGATAGATAGACCACCCGAACCAAAGCGAATATCGTCTACTCGTGTGCACACACCCCGAATACACCTCCTTGAACTCCACGTACTCCGACCGAACCAAATTTCTGCAAAACGCATTTGCAGACTTACCTTTATGTTTCTCTGACGTGACTCGCTCGTGTAACAGTGCTTGATCCTCCGACGGCGGGAACGTGTATTTTGAAGTCTGCTTACCATTCGTACCAGCTGATAGCGTCTGCCGCTTCATTGACAGAGCCGAAACAACGTCAAGATGTGCATCGGGGTGTCTCTGTGACTTGGCTTTCTTCTTATCGAGAGGAACCTATCGAGGAGGTCGGGTTCGAAACTAAGCTTTGCCAGTATTAGTGCATCTTGACCCAGGGCGTCTCGGTGATATTGCCGTTTAGCGTGGGAAGTGCTGTCGTTTGTTGCAGTAAGTGTGGACTCGTGCGATCGCTTTTGACCTGCGGCTGAGGCACTGGTCGGACTTACTATGCCCCCTTCGCGCTGTAATTATCGTGAGGCAAATCGTCGTCGTCGACGAACGGGTCAAATAGCTCCTGCACGTCTTGACCGGAACCACCGAAAATGCCGGAGCTGCTTGGGGGTGGAATTGCCATCGGAGTCCGGTTGAATGAACTTCCAACGTTCGGGGGCACCGGTGATACCCTTCCATCGACGTAGTAGGCGAAATTGATAGCATGCTGCAGTGGGCAACGCGTCGACTCCCCTGTTGTTGGGTCGGTCCACTGACACGTCTTGCTACCAATCGGGCGGGTTTCCTCGCTCATCAGGCCATCCAGAATAGCCGACACCTCGTTGGAACCCGCGTCACCGCCGTGGCCAAGTACCCGGCGCCGAATGGTCTCTTCAACGACCTCGAGGTCACTTCAGCTGTACTCATCGCTCCGAAACGCAGCATCTTCCAGCAACAGTGCGACCACTGGCGACACGACGGACACAGCGCTAGCCACCGTCACCAGTTGCTGAAATCCGGACCGAACGGTAGGACGATTATTGTCAACAGCGACAACTTACCCGTAGTGAAATTCGTCATCCAGCTTGACAGAAACACGGCGTGACGAACGACTCGAATAGGTGATCTCACTGGCGAGGACCACGTGATCTTCAGCAACCTTGCGATCAACTTTGCCCTCGCCACTTTTGAGACTGCGAAATGTCACCTCTTCTGATCCTAGCCGCACGACCTTAGCGTAGAGCGGAAGTTCCGCCTCGAATTATACTACTTCCGGTATCAGGTGGAGAAAGGAGCGGCTTGTAAGACGCATCATGATCTGGAGGGTTGAAAGCTGAAAGACGAAACAGGAGGGCTTAAGCGGCAAATGGAGATCTAAAACCAACGCTACAAGTGCTACCAGCGGCGACTGCTACCAGTTGCAGCGATACGTTGGTTTCATCTTCTGTTTCCTCTCCTGAAAAGCTATTGTCACTTTGCCAGTGAAAATATCCATTCTGTGGTCTCTTCGGTTTTCATTAATACGAGTACGTGATACTGCCCTTACTGCGTGATTTACTCATAGCCTTTTCTTGATGCATCATCTGAATCCAGGGCTCCCAATAATGGCATTAATCGCACGGCAAAATTTAAGGCTTCCATACATTTTGCATTGTCATAACGCTAAAACCTCCCATACACAATGGGCATTAATGGGATTAATGTTTGATGTAAATACTTTTAAGTGTATTGATTAAAATCAATGAACTAATGGAGTGTCTGAGTATCACCGTTTGTTCTTAGAAACAGAATCATTTCAAGCGAAATAAAGAATGACGGTGCAGACCATACGTGGCCCGAGTGACACTAAACAAACGCTCAGGTTGGGGGGATCATGTCGAAATGAACATATCTGCTCTTCTTGGACTGGAGGCGAGCCTTCTTGAGCACCGAAGAGTCAAAGCTTTCGTTTGTTGAGTTACTGGAAGTCGATATTGAAGAGCTTGCGGGTCGCCTGACGAGAGATTCGAAATTGAAGATCTGCGTAAACAGGGAGAACAAAACAAAAAACCCGCCGTAGTGTCCTTCATGGTGAGGCCGGAAAGAAGGCAGTCCATGCAAAACCGACGCGCAGACGAGTGTCGGCTCGAAGAGCAGTGTAGATGGAAAGACAACGCTAAGAACACTTGCTTCCCACTGAGCGACTTTGGGATTGAGGAGGAGAAAACCTCGAAGGTGACAACACCCTCTGTTATCGAGTGAATATACTCTAACTGTCGTATACAGAACTAGTCCAGGTATACTATGTATGTATACTCGGTCTGTATACTCGGCCTCACAGCGGCGACCTTCTTCACAGATTCTACCAGCTTGCACTATGGCCGCTCCATTAATAATGTTCACATAAAACTGTACACCTTTTCAACTTCAAAATGGCAAAATCCAAGTTCAAGTCGTCCAAATGTAAAATCAAAAAGACACAAAAAAGGAAGGGCCAACGCCACAGTTTATTTTGCGTTACTTACTGGCCTACAGGCATGTCCTCCAGCTGGATAGCCGCTGCATGGAACTTGATGGTATGTAGTGCGCCGCTGTGGCAAAGACCCGGGGTAATTGCTTCCTCTTACAGTAGGTCAGCTGCCAGCAGCAAATCCTCTTCCCGGTGCTCCTTAATGGTGCGATGCGGGGGGGGCTTCAAGGATAACTTGTCGGTGGCGGGCCAAACATCGCTTGACCATCGACTTAAAGGTCGAGAAGCAGTTCTCTATCGGGTTTAACGTAGGCGAGTAGGACCCAAGGCGCAGCAGCTTGGCGTCCGAGAACGCCTCCTTTTCGAAGACTTCCTCAACGTTAACGTGGCAGGGGGCGTTATCGGCAACAATACGACGTTATCTAGCGGGGTTGTGACGGAGATGTGGCTATGAAGACGCCGCATGACCTCATTGCACTTCTCGGAGGTGAAAGAGCCGAAACGCTTCTCTGAGTACGCCAGACCGTTCTCAGAGATACATTCAATCACATGGATGTTGGAGCCCTTGCTCGCGATGTTCTTGTCGACCGCGCACTTGCCTTTTAGACTCCGGCCACGGCGACGAGAACACCACAGGTTGAAGTTAGTCCCATCAACATAGAAAATAGCCTTCCCGGCAGCCTTATAGGCCAGTCGGTTGTTGACGTAGTCGCGTCGAAGGAGCTTGTTGCACTCAAGGTTCTGGTAGTTGTTGTCGCGGTGGGTCTGCTTCATGGCGTACATTCTGCCGTCGATGTGATGCTTGATCGTCTGGCGCGACACCCTTAATGAATAACGAGCTTCAAGCCCGTCCATCTCGTTGGGTTTGAGGTAGCAATTCTCATCTAGCAGGGCGATCAAATGGCCGATGTGGGCATTGGTGATCTTGGCGTTGCGCCTGCCACCGCGTGGCTTCCGTGGCGATGTGACCCTATCTTCACTCTCCTGAGCAGCAGCAATCCAGCGTTCGCCGGTTCACGTCGTTGGTGGCAGCAACGACTTGCCAGTCTTGCCCGGCTCTGGCGACGCGCAGCACGCGCTTAAGGGTGGCGTCGTTGTACACAGCATTGAGCTTGATGATGGATGGGGTTGCGGTGGTGGTGATGTTGCGCTGCAAAAGGAGGAATGAGCTAGAGGCACACAATGGATTGCTGCTGTCCAGTAGTTTTGGCGCGAGAACTTGCTGCCGCCAAAAACCTTGCTAAATAATACCCTTTCATACTTGCTCACACCAAATTTTAAGTTTTTCTGCGTGTGCCGTTTTACATTTTTACGTATTGAACTTGGATTTTGCCATTTTGAAGGTTAAAGGTGTAGTGTCACGAAAAGTCTCATTTTCGTTTTAGATCATAGCAAGTTATTGAAAGTTGGTGATTGTTACGAGGGTTTCTATTTAAAACCCTAAGCGTTGTTGCAATCAATTTTATTCCCCAGAAGTGCGTAGATCTCGCAGGTGCTGCAGTGACTGTTCGGGAGGACCCTAAAAAAGATTCCCGGAATATGCCACTAAATCGTTGCCTGAAGCTACTAATCCTTCCTCCCACCAAACCTAAATTACTGGGGGCCAACCGTTTTATACCTGGGCCAGGGGCGCTTCAAACGCTTCACTGCGATAGTATTTTGCCGACCCGCACGACACGCACAGGCGACAAGGATCGCCGTACTATTGGTGGCGATGACATCGATGATAGTGACTGGGTAGTAGAGCATCGCCACGAGAACCGTAGCGACTGTAATTCAGAGTCGGCGAACGTCCTAGATGGTCTAGCAGGCCGCATCGAGCCGATTCTACATGTAGAGCTGACGTAGATGCTGACTCAACCAAAACAGACTTTCGAGTACAGCTTTCTTACTAAGCTTACAAGACATCAGAAACTCTACAAAAAAGACTTAGCGCGTTTGTCCCACAGCAGTATCGTAAGGACTATTATTATAGCGGCAGAAAATGATGGGGCTAGCTCATCTCAATAAAAATATCCTTGTCAGACAAAAGGTAACTGCTCCCTCAAAACGGCGCCGATCAGAGCGTGAAGCACAACATAAGAAAGCATGTGTTTCAGAGCATCTACTCCGCCAGTCAAAACATATATAGCTATCATAATTAAATCAGCACGATGCAGCGCAGACACCAACTCAGCCCAGCCGAGAAAACCCTAGTAGTCCGCGTGTATGACTATTTCGTCATGGAGGCGAAAGCAGGCAGAAGTGGAGGTCGTGACTCTCGCCAACGTACTAGGGAGGCTACTGTCTTCGGTAAGAGCACAACTTTTCGAGTGCTGCGCGCCCGCAACATCAACCCAGACACCGATTTCGTCGAAGTGCACCTGCAGTTTTTGATCACCTAGGGTTATTGCTTGTTGTGATGATGATATACAGCTGTTTTCTCATAATCTTATATTTCACTAGTAGACTGCACCATCAGCTCGAGGACGCAAAAAGATCTACAACGAGAGCGATTTATACGTAGTTGTTCGTGAGTACGTTGCGGCACAGAACAAAGCTGTCAAGCCGATCACAGCTCAACTCATCTGTAACCACGTAGAGAGTGTTATGGGCAAATCCTACAATGCGCGCACTATGAGGGTGTGGTTAAATGATATGGGATTCAGGCATTTGCGTGGTCAGAGCCGTCATTATCTCGCAGAGACTACTGGCAATGTGGCCTACAGAGCCACGTATTTACAGAGGCGCTTGCTGAACCGAGACTGCCGTAATCATCCCATACAGCCTGAGGTCTTTCTCGATGAAAGTTATTGCAATGTCAACCACATCTCGGGTAAAACTTGGCTAGTCGAGGACAAGATCCGGTTCTCTAAAAGCGGTAGAGGTTCCAGGTGCGTCTGCTTTCAAAATTATTTTTTATATTCTCATTTGCCTTTTTGATGTCACTAATTTACACTGATAAATAGAATATGTATAGTTGGTGCCGGAATTGTCACGCGTAGCGGCGGTATCATGCAGGGGGAGTTTGTACCGGGCTCGCTTGTTCATTGGAGCTCGACTAAAAAGCCTAGTAATGGAGGAGATAACGATTATCATGGCAATTTTGACGCCGACCTGTTCGAGAAATGGTTTAAAAAAATGTGTTTGACCTTACAACAGTATGGACACTGTATAATTCACATGGACGGAGCAAGCTACCATAAACGCCAAGAAGATCCTGCCCCCACGGGAAATACTCGTAAAGCCGACATTCAAGCGTGGCTGTTCAGGCACGGTAAGTTTGCATATTTTATTTTTAAATAAATCTAAAAAGTACATCTGACGCTGTATCAGGAATTGATTTTGAGCCTAGCTGGTTCGTTCCACAGCTACTTGAGCTCGTCAAGATCTACAAGAGCGCCCCAACATACGTAGCCCACAGGATTGCAAATGACCACGGTCATAGGCTGATGTACACGCCCCCATACCACCCTGAACTACAGCCTATTGAAATGGTTTGGGGGCGTGTAAAAAACAGAATTTCTCGACGTCCTGCTGATAATTTAGCGGATCTCTCCGCGAAACTCACTGCTGAGTTTACACGCATCAAATCTAAGCATTGGTGCAAGTTCTACAAGCGCGTGATGCGTTTTGAAAGGAAGTACATGGCGGTACTGGAAGAGTGTGCGCTTGTTGACGAAGAAGACCACTGCGTCGTTGAGGATGGAGATGAGGAATAAACCCCTTTAATTTTATATGCTAGATAGTGAGCACAGCTAACCCATTTTGCATTTGTTTCAAATCAGAGCACCTCTCCCATGTGTTACGTCCTATCCACAGCTATAGGGCAATGAGAGTTACTCGTTCAATTACCCGTTTCCCCAAGAAATCGGTATCCGAGGCGACATTTTGCTGTGCTTCTAGCGTGAAAACGAGCTCGAATAAGCACTTTTTTACACCAGAACCATACTAAAATTGGGCAATTTTACCACATATCTAAATATCGTATCGGGTTTTCTCAAAACTGAGCCAACCACAGCACCGTCTTTACTAGCCCCTTCATTTTCTGCCGCTATAATAAATAACTATATTATAGTTCCTGAGGAGATGGAATTGCAGCAGGTTCGAGAGCACGCCGTAACAAGACCGACAACGGGTTTTCGCAAGTGTAAGAGTTTATGGTAAGACCGCTTTTGTTTGGGGTGGTCTCAAAAGTGAAGCAAGCGAATCAATGCCAGGAATCAAATACCCTCAAAAGAAAACTCGAAATACGCCGGAGTTGGGGAGTTTGAAACTCCTCACTCACAACATCTACTGACGGTGAACCTGATACAGAATTATTTATCCTTGCACGCTTTGCGATGCCTGATATACTACATCCATCTGGCGAGTACGAATTGAAAAATGTCTTGATAAAAGCTGAAACCTTCTGACACGAAACCACCACATGGATTTTTCTGGTGCATCATGTTGATACGCTGGGGGTAGACCGGCGGGTGGTAGGCTCAGTCACCAAGTTGCGTTTTCCCTGATCCATCAACCATGGGAAACACTCTGAAGCACGGCAGGAACAGAGACCCGAGCGTCATCAAGATGGTGGAAAAGACGAACAAAGGACTATATTCTTCTCCTCAAGTCACTTCCAAGGGCGACAAGAAGACTAACGCCTGCTCAAACCAGGAGATAAAGCGCAACCCTCAACAGCAGCAGACTTCCAACAAGAAAACAGCTTTATCTACCAAGAGGGAGAATAAGAAAAACAAATGCATTTCTACAGAACCGAGAAAAGGAAGAAAGCAAAGCTTCACCAAGTTCATGCCGCACTACGTCCACACAGTGCCAATAGATGACGCGTTAGGTGGAGTCTATGATGCCGTCGAGCACGAAGATCCCCACGGTGGGTATTACGACGGAAAGTCTTATGTTTCAATTGATGAAGCCTTGCTCGAACTGTGTGATGTGGTTGAGGATGAAGCTCCACGTGGTTGCATGAATGGCAAAGACAGATCGGTAGTTCCGATCGATGAGACCTTGAGCGGGTTGGGCGGCACCGTTGAAGACGAGAGTCTAGCCATCTCGACTCAGCAACAACAACATACAAGCATCACCGGAAATATCAACATGTCTGCCAAGCCGACAGAGAAGTGCACCCGTACCCGGCCGTACAAACCTCAAAGGATCACCAGCGAGGCGGTTTCCATTCACTCGAACAACAGCAGATACTACGGGACGTACGACAACCTTTACTACTACGATAACCCCGACGCTGGTCACCACCAAGACAACACTGGGGCCAGCTGTAACAGTGGTGCTTCCGACAATGAGTGCGGTAACATATACTACAACGATGGAATCTGCAGTACCACTGGAAATAACGTCACCGACGGCGGAATTGACGATTCCGGAACTTGCTACGACGCCGGAAGCAGCTACGACGTTGGAGGAGGCTGCGACTAAAACGCAGTTTGTTTTATTCGCGAGGCCGTAGAGTAAACTATCACTCACCATTCAAAGTAGATGTCCAAATCTGTAAACGTCTTCGAGCCGACTCCACTAAGTTGCAGTGAATCGAGTGCTTGTAGCAGGACATTAAAAAAAAATAACCTGCTAGCCTTGCTCCCACTCCAAAACCAAATAAAATATAAAACGCATCTGTACGGCTCCATTTATCCCGCCTTTGGGTGGGAAAACACCCCCTCTGTGGACCATAAAACCCATATCCAAAATAAAACCCACGTGGGTGGATGCCTAAAATCCGCGAAAAATCCACTTAAAAGCCCTCGACGCCGCTGGTCATGGAGGAGCTGTACGCGCGCGCGCTGGCGCAGCTGCCGCCCGCGCAGCGCCACGCGAGCTTCAACGCGGTGCTGCGCGAGGAGCTCGCGGCCGTCGCGCGCGCGCTGGAGGACGCGTCGGCGTCACTCGCCAAGCTGGCGGAGGTGCGTGACGCGGCGTCGCAGCTGCAGCTGCCGCGCGTGGGTGGCGGCGCGTGGGTGGAAGCGGCGGCGGCGGCGCTGGAGCAGCAGCGGAGGGTGAAAAAGTGGGTGGATGCGTTGGGTGAAGGGGTAGGGGAGGCGACGGTGGGGGGAAGCGTGGGTGGGTGGATGAGGCGGTCGAGTCACCCAAACGGGTGAAAACGGAAGCTGCAGGACGAGACGCTAAATTTGGAGAAAAAGAGGAGGAACCCCCCATTTCGGTGCTGGAGCTGGCGGATTTGGGCTCGGAATTGGGTTCTCGTGCGGCGGACGGCCCGGAATTGGGCTCTGCGGCCGAGGTGGAGGTGGAGGAAAATGCCGAGGCGGACTCGGTGATTGTTGGTGTTGAGGAGGGGGTGGAGACCCGAGAGACGGCGGACGCTGAGATTGCTGGTGCTGGCGCGGTTTATCCGGCCGATGTGGTGCTGACTGTCATCAGGGATGTGAACAAGTGCTTGGTTACTGAGCGGTGGTGCGTCATCCCGGATGTGTTGGCAGTTTTGAAAGCATCGATGGAGGAGGACACCAAAGGAGCTCAGCAGCACGAGGTGACAAAGTGCTTGAAGTCTGTCGGACATTGGTGCTCGGGCCAAAGGGAGTATGTTGATCAGTTTAGCGAGTGCGCAGCTGCGGCGACAGCGTATGTGGATCGACTTCCAACGAAAAGTCCCGATATTCAGAAGTAAGTTTTGGCCGCAAGTTTTGCTTTGAAAGTTTAGTCGCCGTGTTGGTTGCTGTGCGCTAACGTGGTGGTGTATTCGATTCAACTAGGCATCTTGGGACCCTTTGTTGTGCGGTCGACAAGCTCAAAAAGCTCGCAAAGCAAGGAGGTAAAAGCTCAAAAAAAGCTGTCGCGGCGATCCGGGCCAACAAGGCAATGGCAACGTTTTCAGTTATCGTTACGAGCGTAAACCAAACCAAACACGCTGAACGGAAAAGAGCGCTGCTGTCGGTAATTGTTGCCTTCAAAAGACAAATTGCTACTAAATCTCGTGGTGACATTGGAAAAAAGATGATCAAACCTATCGAAAAAATATGTCGATGGCTGAGTAAGGATCCTCGTCAGCCCCTACAGTTGCTATTATACCGGATGATATTGAACGCACTGCAGCAGTTTTCGCATCAAATCTCGGAATCACCAGCAATAGACGATATTAAACGGTACGTGAGTTGATATAGGTTCGCGCTGTTTGTCTACCAACCACGCTAGCCTAATATTTGCCTGTCTCTTAGATTATTGAGAAATATGGCGGACCTTCTTACAGATCCTTCCAATGCTGCGAACCAGCAAATACTAGCCAAAATTCGAAACCGTGCCGCGGAAGTTTCCCTACAGGTGTCACAATGCAATGGAAAAGAAATGTCGAAGAAACAGATCCGCCAACTACTGTTCGCTATCAGGAACCTAGTGAAGAATGTGACAATTGGATGGAATCCTCGTCAGGACGCGACCGTGCGCAAATGCGTTAAGGATTTCAAAGATATCGTTGCACAAGCCATGGCATGCGATACTGACAACAAGACAACGGGATGCTTAAAGCAGTGCTTGATAGAGATAGCACAGTTGAAAGTTGAAGAGCCGAGATGGGTGGAAGAGGTGCAGCGCAACAATGAAGCGACGAAGATAAATTGGCCAGGGGCTAGTACTGGAGATGATATCAAAAGGGAAATAAACAGAGAAATACCACAGTCGGGAAATGAGAACCGATATGCCCCCTCAGTGACGAAGCAGCATGCTGCTGCATGTAAGTCAGACTCAATCGACTCTAGCTCTTCTTCTGAGTTAGAAAGCGACAATGAAGGAGAGGAAGGATGTGAAGGTGCATTGAAAGCGTTGAGTGGTGTAGTGGACGTTGCACCTGGGCCGGGGAGTAAAGAAGACCGGGAGGAAGGATGTGAAGCAGCGCTGAAAGTGATGTTGGCAGCTGACGATGCGGATGATGTGCCTGTGGGGACCCAAGTTGTGGCTGAGAACGCCACGAATCCTGGTCTCACGGTTAAGTATCCGGCTCAAATTCTGCGAAGCATCATGAACCATGCGATCAACTTGTCTCGCGTGGATCAGTGGTGTATTATCCCGGATATATTGGAGGTACTGATGGCATCGATGGAGGAAGATATTGGTGGAGAGCAGCAGAGCAAGGTGGCTCGCTGTTTGCAAATTGTGACTTCCTGGTGCCCCGATCAACGTGAATACGCTGGATTATATCGCAAGTATGCTGCTGCGGTGAAAGCGTACGTCGATCGACTTCCGACAGAAAATCAGAATTTGCAGAGGTTCGTTTGCTAAGCATGATGCCACGGTTTGCCCTACTTACTTTTAACTTGGACGTGTATCCAGACTTCGGGATGCCCTCTGTTGTGCAGTCGATCAACTTACTAAACTTCCTGAGAAAACTAGAAGCAAAACAGCGGAAGCTGTGATGGCAATGCGAGGTGATCGGGAACTGGTGTTGTTTTTACAGATGATTGAGGCAGTACATGAACAACGTTCCTTCGGCCGAAAGGAGTTGCTACTTGTACTTGTTGCATTCAAGAAAGAAATTGCTGCAGGTGTCGATGGTGCCTCCGGAAAACGTGTCGTCCAGGCTATCGGCAAAATATCTCAGTGGCTGAGTGAGGATTCATTAAATCCACGTCAATTGCTGCTGTGTCGCATGATATTGAGCGCGCTACGGCAGTTTTCGCATCGTATCTCGGAGCCATCAGCAAGAAATGATGTCGAACGGTATGCGAGGCTGGCGTTCACGCTGTTGATCGTTCACCAAACCAACTGACTCAATATTTGTCCGTTCGTTTCGTAGGTTATTGGCGAACATGTCAGAGGCCCTACCATAGTAGAGCCATCCAACTCTTACTACTACAGTCAACATTCGCGACCTCGCCGAGCAAATATTGCAATACGTGAAACGATGCAAGGGACCCAGCTGATGGCGACTGACACCCCGAGGAAGATACTAGGACGAATGCTTGTTGAAAGATTCATGAGCCAGCAGTAGTCGTAAGAGCGGTATAGTAAGTAGCATTCGTTTGTTGTTTGTTGAAAAAGACACGTTACATTTTCGCCACCGCCAGAATCAACGAAAACGTTGTGAATTTCTCCTGAACTGGAATAAAGCCCACATCGTGGGAGGAAGGTAGGTCGTTGGTGGAGGAGAACGAGTCAATCAAGAGGGTGAAGACTGGCGTTGGATCGCAGAGCATCACCCGAGGAATAAGTGAAGATAGAAACTCAAAAGTTTAAAACACAGAAAATGTGGGTGATGGAGCCTGGTGCTGCAAGTAGTGCGGACGAGATTGCTGGGTCCGATGAAAAAGAGGTGGAGGACGGTTGCGAATCTGCATTTACAGCGATGGCGACTGGCGCTGTAGTAGTTGTCGAGACTGTGGAGTCAGAGGACCTATTAGGTTAATACTCGGCCACCGTTCTGAGGAATGTTGCGAACGAGTTGAACAATTTGTCTCCGATTGATTGGAGGAGCGTTATCCTGGATGTGCTGACTGCATTGAAGGCGTCGATGGACGAGGACGCCACTGGGGTACAGTATGCTGAAGCAGAGGAGTTGCTACGGTTTCTGCTGACTGGTGCGCTGGTTGTACCGAACTTACTCAACTCTTCCGGGAATGAAATGCTGCAGCGAAACCGAACGTGAGCAGACTTCCGAATTCAAAAGAAACATGAATAATTCATAGGTTGATTCTCCTCGGACGCTGTTGCTGTGGGAGTGTCATTGTCTCTTCTGTAGCAGATTAACTTTGTGCGCACCAAGCACTCAATTTATGCAGCACCCATGCTACTCTTTTTGCTGCAGTGAGAAAGCTCAGTAGTCCAGAAAGTCTGGCAGTGAAACTGCGGAAGCTGTGGCCGCAATCCGCGGCAATAAAAAAAGCGTGAACACTTCTCAAATTGGGTAAAGCTCGTGGGCAATGTGTCTGCCGCTTGTCGAAAGCTTTCTTTGGATCCTCATTTCTTTCAAAAAAGAAATTACTCGACGTGGTCAGCAGGTTGTCACAGCTATCAGCAGTCATCCAGATGATCACCAGTTACTTCGAAGTAGAAGATTTCTGGGGCAATACTAGGTAGAGATATCAAACTGGAAGATTATAGGCCCGCCAGCGGCAGTAAGTGCACCGTCAAAGTGGTGGTGGTGGTGGTGGGGGGGTAACTGATGCTTTCAGGGGGTTCATGCCGCCAGTCTATAGGACTAGCGAGTTCACTAGGGGTTTGGCTACACGTGAATCGACAGATCGCTCGCACAAAACAAACCAAAACACAACGATTTCGTCGTTAACAGTAAAATCCTTGCGCTTTAGATTGACTATTTGGTTACGCGATTCGCACCAAAAATTATTGCCGTACGAACGCTTCCAATAACTTCAACTCGGCGTAAACAGACAACTACAAGCCTCCATCACGCAATTCTCAGTTCATCAAAACCCTGCAAAACATTCCACCGTTGAAGTAACTGTCCTTCTGCCGAATTAGGTACGAAGGGTATTTTGTAAATTCGTCCTCGCATCTCGTCGCACGCCATCAGCATCACATTCCAGTTGGTATTTCACGCCACCAAGTGAAACATCGTGTTGGGCAGCCTCGCTTGGATAGTGAAGTTGTAGGCTTGCAGTGTCCCATCATCCATTCCGTGGTTCAAGCTAAGAAGGAAAAAACACGTATTGAGTCCTCATGAACAAGAACCAAGACCTATGTATTAGGCAGTCCCCGACCAAGCGCCAAAAAGTGCGGAGCAAAGCGTTTTTCTCGAGTGGGTGGGAGCTTCGTGACACTTTGAGCGATGGATCGTCGAGCGACGACGCCGGCGGCATGACGGACGTGCTTTCGTCCCAGGACGATGGGTTGCGTGCTGAAGCCTTAAGTGGCGTCGGCAGTGCTGGATCGCCACTGAATCGAGATGAAACCGAGAGCTGGGCTCGAGCAGAACCCACGACAGAGATACAGAAGACAAGTTTGAAATTGCACGAGAGAAAAGAAGTAGGTTAGCCCTAGTGCTGGTTTGGAGTGAGCATTCTGCTTATCGTGGTTATTAACGTCGTGTCTACGTAGATTATGGATTGCGTCCATGGGCTCATGACCTTCGAGCCCATCTGCATGAAGATCATTGACACCCTACAAGTACGTTATGCGTGCTCTCCGTGTCACCCCAAAAGAGCTAACAATGGTTTGGTTTCCACGATGCTATAGTTTCAACGGCTCCGTAATCTGCACCAGCTTGGCCCTGCTAGTTTCGTGTATATTGGAGCCACACACTCCCGCTTCGAACACTGTCTTGGAGTGGCGTATCTCGCGGAGAAAATGATGGAGAGCATTCGGTTACACCAACCGTGGCTGCCCATTTCCAAAGAAGACGTCCTGTGTATCAAGATTGCGGGCTTGTGCCATGATCTCGGCCACGGACCGTTCAGTCACGTCTTCGATGGACTCTTTCTTGAGCAACTGCGCAAGAAACAACTCATCAATCAGTCCTTCAAGTGGTCGCACGAGCAAGGATCCGTGGACATGTTCGACTTCTTGCTTTCAGAGAACAAGATTTGTGTCGAGGACTACGGCCTGACGCAGCAGGATGTGGTGTTCATCAAGGAGCTCATTTGGGGCGGACCGTTGCCGGATTCGGGTGGGGTTTTACGTGGAAGACCATCTCGCAACCAGCGTTTTCTGTACGACATCGTGAACAACGCTCACAGTGGCTTGGATGTAGACAAGCTGGACTACTTCATGCGCGACTCTCTCCACACGGGAGCGAAAATGTCGTGCGATACCGACCTACTTATCCGCAATGCCCGCGTTCTGGTGGATCGCGAGAACCCCGAAGAGAACATGGTGGTTTGCTTCCCCGAAAAGCTACCTGGGCAGATCATGCAAGTTTTTCGGACTCGTTTTGAATTTCACCAGTCTGTCTATCAGCATAAAGGAGTCCGTGCGATCGATTACATGCTGTGCGACATCTTAATCTCAGCAAACGACCACATGAGAATTAAAGGAAAACGCATATCGGAGATCATGACCTGCATGGAAGCGTACCAGCACTTTGACGATCGTGTGCTTCTAAAAGTACAAGAAAGCGATGGACCTGAGTTGCAAAAGGCAAGGTTGCTATTGAATCGTATTTACTCCAAACCATACTACAACTACGTCGGCAAGACTGCTATCACGGTGCATTCGCAGCACAAGACGGAGGATATGCTATTAAACGAAGTGCTACATTGCTCCACGAGGCGGTTACTTATCACTGAGAAGGACAACATTATCCTGGAATTTATGTACGTTCATTACGGGAAGGGGAAGGAAGACCCTCTTCAGCATATCCGATTCTACTCGAAGAATGCTACTGCCAGCGCTAGGTGCTTTCGTCTGCCCGAGTGTGCGTACGAAATATTCAGTCCGCGGAAATTTGAGGAGTTGTGCATTCGGGTATTTGTGAAAGAACCGCACTTGGTAAGCTACTGTTACGAGGGAGCTTGAAGATCATTCGTTTTAGTATTCTGACAGTTCTTTTGTTGTGTTGTTTTAGGTGTCACCCGTTCGAGAGGCGTTTGCGAGGTGGTGCCACAAGTTCAACGACTCGCAAATCTATCCACTTGAGTTTCTAGCTTAACGGACCGCGAAGAGTGCTTGAAAAGCGATCTGAGGACTTGTACAGATGAAACCAGCCGGAATGATGCACTGGCCTCTCGTTCCTCCATGTCGACTTCTAGTTATTTGAAGCTGTATGCAAAAGTACGTGCATAATCACGATGCCATAATGGAATTGAGAACGCTTGAAAACGCTTGAAACAAGTTGTAATGCTTAATTTTGTCCATAACATGAATTCGACATGGAACTATGTTGCTCAAATAAAAGGATGGTAAAATATGAAGTCTGACCACTCACCAACACGCCATAAAAAAAACTTGATTCTTTTTGACGGAGAGTGAGGTGTTTGTGATATGATATCCCCCAACACTCCTTTTCATCTGAAAGCAGGGAAAGAAGTGCAACATCCAGGTTCGCCAGTTTCTTCATACGTCAACGGACAATTGATATAAAAATGATGCACGTAAAGTGTCAACCGTAGGTTTGTCGTTAGTTAGTAACAGTAGCTACAAGAGAGTGGTGCGTTGATCCAGCTAGCTGTATGCTTAAGCTTTGTCGCAGTCCTCAATTTCCCACTTATAAACTTGCACACGGGTTTCGACAAAACACCACAAAACACACACACACAAG
The DNA here is from genome assembly GCA_030267785.1 of Phytophthora fragariaefolia. NCBI lineage: Eukaryota > Oomycota > Peronosporomycetes > Peronosporales > Peronosporaceae > Phytophthora > Phytophthora fragariaefolia. The sequence continues at coordinate 35,088 of BSXT01000459.1, read as the reverse complement.
AGAGAAAAGTTATCGAGTAGGGGAGGGGAAACATTCCGCGTATCGACCCTCGTCCCCATCCCGCCAGTGAATAATTAGCATTATCATTAGCACTCGGAGCGCAGCAGCAGCAGCAGCAGCATGGCGACGCCGGCCAAGATCGAGAGCGCCGTGCCCAAGAAGGTTTACATGCACTACGACGAGGGCAGCGAGGCGCAGACGCTGACGCTCAAGATGACGCTGCCGTCCAAGTGGGCGGGCCACTCGGTGGACTACCTCAAGCAGGTGAGCGCGAGTTAGTAGTCTACTATTTTTGCTGTTTTTTTTTGTTTGTTTGTACGGATGAGCTTAGTACTATTTGGGGCGCACGGTACTATATTAGTTCTTCGTGGAGCACTATAATAACAAGAAGCCGGACCACGCGCTGGACGCGGCGCTGATGCACCTGGAGAAGAAGGGCGGCGTGGCCCCCTTCGGCGACGAGCTGCTGCACACGGCGGTGCAGAAGTACGACGACCTGTTCCTCAAGGCCGGCGCCAGCTCGCTCAAGCCCGTCAAGGCCGCCAGTACGGGGAGAGTACTATGATAGTATACTACAGTAGTACTGTACTGCTAACGACTATTTCGTGCTCTGGTACTACTGCTACTGCTACTGCTACCGCAGAGAGCGCGACGCCGGCGGCGGCCGACAGCAAGTCCCTGCAGTGCAAGAACCACGGCTGCCAGAAGAAGTTCCTGGAGGAGGAGAACAACGACCAGGCGTGCCGTCACCACCGCCTGCCGCCGCTGTTCCACGACATGAAGAAGGGCTGGCAGTGCTGCTCGAGCAAGATGGTGTACGACTGGGACGACTTCGAGAAGATCGAGCCGTGCGTCGTGGGCCGCCACTCCGTGGTGGGCCCCAACGAGCAGTTCGCGGCGTCGCCGACGGTGGCGGCGGCGGAGAACGCCGCTAGTGCTGCGGGTGCCGCGGCCCCACCGGCGGCTCCGCTCAAGTCGATCGAGGACTACAACCAGAAGAACCCGGACGCCGTCACGGCTGTCTCGTCGGCCAAGGAGAGCCAGACCGCCCCGCCCCCCAAACGCACCGACGGCAAGGCGAACTGCGTCAACTACGGCTGCCAGCAAGAGTACGTCGTGGCCGACAACACGGAGACGTCGTGCAGGCACCACGCCGGCGCGCCCGTCTTCCACGACGCCAGCAAGTACTGGAGCTGCTGCCCGAAGGATGTCAAGTACGACTTCGACTCGTTCCTCAAGGTGCCCGGCTGCGTGGTGTCTGCGCACTCGGACGTCAAGACCGCTTAGATGGCGTAGAACCACGGTGGCCTTCGATGTGCAAATTCGCACAGTGCAACGGCTGATCAGAGCCACATGTTACCAACAACATGGTGATTTTCAGCGACTTTCGTGGTATTGCGCCCCATATAAGTTTTTCGGTCTCATTCAGGTTGACTGCTACGTGTGCTGTGCTGACACTGCTATAATGCTTCAACTAGTAGAACTCTTCGTCCACCCGGTTGATCTCGTCGCGGACACGATTGATCTCGCCCAGGTGCTTGTCCTTAAGGTGCAGCACCTCTGCAATACGAGCTCGGTTGCGAGACCACTCCTGCTCTTTTGCTCCCTTGACGATCTCGGCCACCTTGGCGAGACTCTGTTCACGCATGGCGTCTTCCTGGGCTAGCAGCTTGCCAATGTGTATATCGTGGGACCCGTTGATTGCATTGTTCAGTGCATCTCGGTCATTCAGGATGGCACGGCATTCATCAGTTAAGTAATCGTCGTCCTCGCCATCATCGGACGCCATCCTCTCCAGTAATGTGACTGCTAGCTGACTTACGTTCTCGAAAAAGTTGTTTTCAAGCACCTCGATCGTCCTAAAGTGTTCAGTAGCAATATCGCGAGCCTCGGACCCTACTGCCTCGATGGAGCTTTCCATAGCTGTGATTAGCTCTTGTGCTGTTTCAACGACGTCGGACTCTAGATTCATGAGCTCGTTATGCAGCTTTTCACTGGAAATTTCAGCGTCGTGGAGATACTGAAGTCCTGCAGTAGATCCAGACCCATCAGCATCCCCGTTTGAAGCACTATTAGCAGCTGCAGCCTGCTTCAGAAGTTGCTTAGCAGTCCGACGATGATTCTCCACAGCTTTAATGCTCGCTTCTTGAGCTTCAGCCTGGAGTTTCTCGAACGTTGCTTTGAATCCGTCTACTTCTTTGGTTAACGCGGCGTGTTTTTCCAGCAGGACCAACTTGACATCTTCTGCTGCTGCTTTAGCCTTCTCAGTGTAGTCGTCGATGATATTTCGCAGCCCCGGCAAGACCTCAATCTTGCTCATTTCAGTATCCTCCTTGAACATGTCGGTCAACAAAGTCTAGAAAGCATAAGCTGTGAGCCTTCACACATTCATGCATCCTGGAAAGTGGCTGAAATTTTACCTCAAGGATGATCACGTTGGCGTCTCGGAGCATACTCAAGTACTTTTGCTGCTCCGCCTCTCGTGCGAGTGCAGCATCTTCAATGGCCTTCACCTCCCTAAGTTCTTCCAGTTCGTCCTGGTACTGCTCACGCGCCTGGACTGTTTCGTTCTCGTCCACCAGCGCGTAGTCCAGATACTGAAGCTTCTCCAAATGAGCCAGCAGGAAGCTTCAACGACAAAAGGTTAGGACCACCTGATCTAGAGATGTAGCCGCACAACGAACACGTACGGTCGATACTCTGGGTCGGTGCAAACTGGATTGCCGCTCAAATTCAGCACTCGCAGCTTCTCGAGGCACTTCAGGTAGAGCAGGCCCTCTGTAGAAGGCAGCAAGTTATTGCCGATGGATAATACCTGCTCGCACAAAGTTGGTGATCAACCTGCGGCGCTTTGGACAGGAACTCGGTCACTTCTACCAACCTGAAGCTCCTTGAGCGTATCGAGGTTCTCGAGCTTGGCGATGCAGTTGTTGTAGAGACTCAAGTCGGTGAGCTTCACGAGGTTCTCCAGCCCTTTGATGGCGGAGATGTTGTTGAAGGACAAGTCAAGCCACTCGAGCTGCACGAGGTGGCCGATGCCGTCGATCTCCTGCAGCACATTGTTGTCCAGCTGCAGCTTCACGAGGTGGCGCAGCGTCTCGAGGTTTTCCATCTTGAAGATGTTCTGGAAGGACAGCGACAGCGTCTGGAGCTTGACGAAGTCCACACTCTGGTCGGCCTCGTTGATGGCATTGTTGTTGGCCGGGTCCAGGTCTGTGCACGCCACTTTCTTGATCAGCTCGTCACTGATCACCGCGACTTCCGCGTGGCGGACACCTAGTCGATGCATGACCCCGACCCAGATTCACGTTTTGGTGGCGAATTGGGCGGAGATACGCAGTCGCGCTCAGCCAAAGCGTTGATGCGACGAGGCACTCGATGCGATGCATCACCAACCACCACTTGAAATAGGGCAACATCGCACGAAACGGACCCACGTTGGACTTGTCAATGGCTTGGCCTCGGTGCTGCTCGATCAGCTAAGCTGGGCATGCAATAACCATTGTCGAATTTCCAGTCCCATCCAGCCAACCGTGCAGTTGTTTCAGCTCAGCTCGAAAGCTCGACGGCACGTTGTGGTTTTTGCTACTTGCATTCGGTATCGTTGAAAATGGGCTGCGTCAGCTCCGTGCAGCGGCACCTGGCGGAAGAGCGTCCTGAAGCTGGCGAGATATCGTGCAGTGCATCAACTCAATCCGTGCACTTTGCCAAAACGCCGAGTGTGGCACAGGTGCACGAAGGTGTGCTCTCCGAGATGGTTCGCTTCCGACGACCGAACATCCGCGACTCGGCCGGTTTTGATGTGGTTGATAGCGAGGAAGTGATGCTGTTGATACAACAGGGCGGCGCCACCGATGGTCCGCAATTGCTGCCAGAAGAACAAGAGGCCGTTGTCACTGCCTTGAGAGGGAACGTGATCTTTTCCTGCATGCAGACTGAGCAGCTCCAGTCGTTGGCCAAGTGCATGTTTGTGCAAGTAGTGAAGGCTAGCGAGACCGTCATTACTGAAGGCGAGATCGGCGACAAATTCTACGTGGTGCGCTCCGGGAGATTCGACGTGGTGGCGACCAACGGCCACACCATCAACCGCCTTACTGTCGGCGCCACCTTTGGCGAGCTCGGGCTAATTTACCGTGCCAAGCGCACAGCTACGGTTATCTCGGATTCTAAGGTTCATGGTTCGCTATTTGCACTCCCTGGCAAATACTTCCGATACGTTGCAGCCCAGCGATCTCTCGAAACATATCAGAGCTCTCTTGATGCGCTCAAGAAGGTCAAGTTGCTCAGCAGCTTGACGGCTGAACAACTCGAGGTAGTGGCGGCTTCGGTGTACTCGCTGCAGTACAAACCAGGCGATACGATAGTTCACAAAGGCGAGCCTGGCCGCGTGATGTACATGATCCAAGCTGGTACTGTTGTTTGCACCGATATAGGAAGTGGAAGCGCAGCGATCGCTAAGGTTGAGCTGAAAGAGGGCGATTACTTCGGAGAGCGCGCTTTGTTGTCGGCCGAACCGCGTTCTGCGACTGTCGTCGCCCAAACTGATGTCCGCGTGATTGCACTTGACCAAACCACATTTGCTTCGTTGCTTGGCCCCCTGCAGCAGGTTCTGGACTATAATCGAATGCTGCGCACACTGGATAGCATTGCCGTGATGAAAAAAGTTCCGTATGCGCTGAAGAAGAAGTTGTTAGACTCGGCGCGTATCGTTCATTTTGAGCCAAACGACACTATTCTCAACGAAGGAGACGAAGGGGGAACCTTTTTCATTTTGAAGGAAGGGGAGGCCAAAATGCTTCAGAAGCCCAAGTCCCGATCGTCCTCAGCAGCTTCTTCTTCTTCCTCCTCCAGCCCAGCGTCGCCGATTCACAAAATCGTTCCTCTGAATAACGGCAACGTGGAACCTCCCTCATCGCCATCACTTCCCTCTCTCGAGGTTGCTAGAATCCTGCCAGGTGATACATTTGGGGAGCTAGCCATCTTGGACCGCCGTTGCCAACCAGCATCAATCGTTGCCTGCACCAAGGTGGAGTGCTTTGCCTTGGCCAGCCGCGACTTCGACAATATTTTTGAATCCGTCAAAGAGGATATGTACGATTTGGCCGTGCAAAAGGAGATCGTTAGCAGCGACAAACTCTTTGCGCACAGCGTCACGCTGCCAAGCCTCAAGTACATTTGTGCTATCGGTATGGGCTCTTTCGGGGTTGTGCACATGGCAGAGCATGTACCTACAGGGCGATTTGTTGCCGTGAAGGAGATGTGGAAGTCTCGGTTAGAGCAATATCGCCAGACACATCACATCTACAGCGAGAAAAAGCTGCTCATGCAGATAGATTCGCAGTTTCTTCTGAAGTGTTACGCCACCTTGCAAGACGAGAAGAAGATTTATTTTGTGACGGAGCTCCTGGTCGGTGGTGAGCTCTTCCGACGAATTGTGACGCCCTCAGGACTGCCTATTTTGCTTTCTCAACCTGACACCCGATTCTACGCAGCGTGCTGCATCAAGGCACTTGAGTATCTGCATGAGCACAACATTATCTACCGTGACCTGAAGCCTGAAAACATCTTGCTGGACTCCAGCGGGTACGCTAAGCTTGTCGACTTCGGGTTCGCTAAGAAGTTGACAGGCAAGACGTACACCTTGTGTGGGACACCAGAGTACCTGGCTCCGGAGATTATCCTTGGTATCGGACACAACGTGGCAGTAGATTGCTGGGGCCTCGGCATCCTTATATACGAGATGATCGTGGGTGACTCGCCCTTTTCAGCACCCGACGAAGACCACTTAGCGGTGTGTCGAAATATCTTGCAGGGGCACATTTCGTTTCCAGCAGATTGCGACCCGGACTGGAAATCAATCGTCCAAGCATTGCTTCAGCGCCAACCAGAGAAACGTGCGTCGATGGTTTCTGGATCAATGCTGGACGTGCGAAAAGAGAAGTGGCTGACCACATTCGACTGGGATGCCTTCACTCAGCGAACGATGCCGACACCTTGGATACCTGATGTCTCAAGCGAAATCGACACAAAATACTTTCCCCATGTGACGAAAGAAGAGCTCACCGAGTTCGAGTCTTGGAAAGAGCACAAACCTGTCGGCAACTGGGAAGGTTTCTGAGCATCATGAAACGCAACGAAATGAGTCTAATAGATCGATGTATACTAGCGATTTTACCCAACTTACCAATGACTTTTTTCTTTCTCTAAGTGTCTACAAAGTTCACACCTCTTCGTGGCGCTTTGTGTCTTCGCCGTGTTTCGTGTCTGGCTCACTCACTTTCTGCTCTTCTTCGTCCTTGGACACGTCTCGCGAGAGTACAGCTGACGGGTGTTTCTTCAATGGAGCAAGCTTCGTAGATTCGAGGTATTCCTCGACATCCAGCGCCACCTCAGCCGACTCGACTGTCTCGTTCCTTCTGCTCGAGAGCACCTCTGACTTCATATCCACCACCGGCGCCGGTACTTCCACGACCGCCGCCGTCTCGTACATCCTCCGCAGCAACTGCTGGAAACGGCGGAACTTATTGGACACGTGCGAGATTACGAGCACCGACAGCAGCGGGTACAGCACTCCGTTGGCCACCAAAAAGTAGACGCTCCAGCCCATCTGCCAGCACGTGCGCTCCGAGTTGTTCTCCGAGCAGCGGTTGTACTGGTCCTTGTAGAACGTCGACTCCATAATGAGTCGAAAGACGAAAAAGTACCAGACCACGGCAGCCACCAGACACGCCACTCCATTAAACACACAGAGGTGCATCAGGTACTTGTCCGCGACCGTGTTGTGCCTCGTGGTGACGAGGTGTCCGGCCCAGACCACGACGACAACTGCCGAGCCGGCCATGACCGACATGGTCACCTGCAGAAAAGTCATGGCCGCGCCGCAATACACGTGCATCACCTGGCAATACTGCTTGTGCAGCTCGCCCACGGCATCGGCGCAGAAGTTCTGCTGCACAGCACTAAACCCACCAAATACAATACCACAATAAGACAATACAACAATAAGAACACCAACGGTTAGTGAAACTTAAATGTAGCCATGATAGAAAAAGCAGAAGAAACAAAACAAAAAAAACACAGAAGGGAAGGAAGAAGAAGAAAAGCAAAGGATTGGGTCACCATTGGGCGCTGAATGTGTCGGCTCCGCTCTCTTGGGGCGGCACCCAGAGCGAGTTGCCCGGGTCGAACGTGGCGTCCCCCACGTGCTCCGTGTAGTTGAGCCAGAGCCCCACGCCCTGCGAGTAGAAGACCGCGGACCCGCGCGCGCCCGACTGCGACAGCCAGCGCGGCGCCAGCGTCGCGTACCACGTGAGCGGCGCCAGCGCCGCCGCCAGTAGCAGCAGCGAGAGCTGCAGCACGTTGCGCATGCCCAAGTGCGCCCCGAAACTGATATGCGAAGCAACATGGCTACATTGGTGTGTGCCACGCGACTGGGGAGTGGATATTTCGTTTCGGAGGTGGAAAGTTAGCGGGGGGGCCGAAATATCCAGACTGGGCATGCTCTGCTGCAGTCGCATCGTGATCTTGCTCCATGCCAATGGGTAAATTCTGTCTGCAAGTATATGGCTGTGAGCGAACCGCCGGCATTTTCGCACGATAATGAGTAGTATGAAGTATCCGATAGACCTTCACTGATGCTTATTTGTTGTGCTCATTGATCCTCAATTTATGCGACCTTCACCGATGCTGAGCTCAGCAAGCTTTTAACTTCAGATTTCTGCACCGTAGAACGCATAACAAGCTCTGTCGGGCTATAAGAGAGTCCCAAAACCTCTGTCCCACTGTCGTCTGAACATCGACACAGTTCAATCGAATAGATAGATTGAAGGAATAGCCAACTTTGCTGGTAAGATTGATACTTCGAAGTACCACTCAAGTTAACAATGCCACTTGATGTTTGTACAGGTAGAAAAACAGCAATCTATCTCCATTTCTCAGTAAATACTCGCAATCCCTTTTGCATCACGGTTATTACGACCATGAGTCGCGATGTAGCTTTCCGTTAAAATGTCAGTAATTGTTTTGAATATCAAGCAACTGAAGGATTCAAAGAGTTCATTTTATAATATACTCGAGTAGATGCTGGGAATGTCTGGCTGCTGCAAAAGCAATTGTTTAGCTGCTGCAAAAGCAATTGTTTAGCTGCACCGTTTACAGAATCTCTCAATTCTGGGAATCTATTCTGAAAAAAAACCACCTCGACACTGATTGAAGAACTTCATTTGGAAATAATCTATGCAACTGTGGTTCAGGAAGAAAAAACAAATGTAGTAGTAGTAGTAACAACAGTAACTAGCCTACGACTTGTATTCGCATCCACCCTGGATGCCTTAGCCGGGATGGATGAATTCATGTTTCTCGTGACCAGATCCACGTTAGATCGATTCCCAAATTTTAGAATAATACAAAATCCAACCGTCCGAGACACGGCCAGGTCAATCCATTTCGTGTACAGTGTAGCCATCATACACGGGCCAGTCTGCCGACTAGAACCACCGTTTGAAGCCACTCCGGATCTCGTACGTGCACGTGTCTTCGTTCGTCAGGTAGTTTTTACGCTCGTACTTCACGTAGAGCTCACCCGACGGTAAGTGCTCGTAGTAGATCCCGCCAAAGTCGATCTTGACGCTCTTGCCGTCGGGCTGGTCGGCCACTTTCCGCACCTGGCTGTTGAAGCAGTCCTCCTGGGGCAACACACCCAGAAACTTTACGGCTCGGCACCCGCTGATGACGCACCCGGGCTGGGTGTAGGTCTCGAGCTGCACGACGGCTGAGAGCTTGGGGGGCCGCTCGGCCGTCTGCATGACGAGCTGCGCGTCCGAAGACACATTCACGGGCACCACCGTGTAGCCATATTTCACGTGGTTCACGCAGCCGGAGGAGCCGTCGGCGCAGCGGTCCGCGGCGTGCGGGTCCAGCACCCACTCGAACGCGGGCGTTTGCGCGTCGGAGGCGCCACACACAGTGGCGAGAGATGCCAGCACGAGGAGGAGCCGCGACGCCATTAGCTTAGGTTAACTATTAGGTGATGTGAGGATATGGGTCTCTTGGCTTCAGTATGGGTTTGTGCAAATCAGTTTATGTAAAAGTTAGTGCGTAGTTTCTAATATGCTGGAATTAGTGGACTGAACGTTAGAGTTGCAGAAGATTGGGCTACCTCCGACGATCGTCAAGTGTCGCTTTGCTTCACATTGAAGGCAACAATGCCATAATATGTACAGTAAATCCAGAGCGCCGCAAATTAAGTGCAAACTGCTCGGGCGCCATCATTAAAGTAAAATTCTTCGTGAAGAACATTAAGAAGGAGGGGGTTAATTTGATTAGCAGGACATCCCTGGTTGATGCCACACCTGGTTTCTTCTACGTTGGACAGTACAATATTCTGAATTCGCTTGAATGAGTTGTTGGTTTAAAAAACCGTTAAATCATTTCGTATGGTTAAGGCGATGAATTTCCACTGAGAGTTGATATGCAAGAGCAACATTTATGATAAGTGAGACAGGCGTTTCTAGTACGGTATTCAATATGTATAGGGTATCTTCGTCACGCTGCATACAGCAATGCGTTCTCTGCTACCTGAGAAGCACAAGTTGGAGCGTTTGAAGTGCGGTAGCGCAACCCGTCCAGAGCCCTAACGTGAATGCGTTGGATTGCAGCTTCTTCATGGTCATTCAGTCATTACAGTCGTTTACGGTGCTGTGTAACATGGAAGATCTGATTGGCGAAGGGAAATGACCGTTCGGGGCCACGCCCTACCTGACATTGAACAAGACCGTCCTCTCTCAAGCTCATCATGCAGGAAATCATGAAGTACAATGGCGGCAATACCGCCATCGTGCTTCGTCTTCTATGAAGAATTGAATGTGAGACAACGTCGTGTGGCTGTCGCTCCGTGTTTTATAGATATACTGTGCGAGGCGCAAATTGACTCTAAGCCAGACTTCCATTATTCCGGTATGTCGCAATAAATGTGTCAAACTAGCTATTTGTTCTGCAGCCCCGGCGTTCGCGACCGGGGCCTCGTGGCGAATGAGGTAAATTGCAAACTGAGAATTGAATTGATGAAAATTAACCACTGCTCTGTGCGCACTGTCCTTCTTACCGTGGGCCCCCACTGCTCCTGCTGCTCGCAGCGCTCCCTGACTAATGCTGGGATCTTTGGCGCGCACGGATCTCACATATGAGATTCTAGGCAAGGATCTCACATGTGAGATTCCAGAGCTGATCCATCAGATGCACATCATCTGGGGGGACTGTCAGAACACTATTTTTCGGCACTTCTAAAAATTTTGTTCGGCACTATGCCAGTCTTAGAACTATCAACCCAGTAGCTCGCCTCAATTGATCTAATGAATCGAGATGTTCTGATAAGGGCTAGTACAGTCAATGTAGTGCACCGGTTGTCCACTCCCATTTGATAACGGAAAAATCTGACTCAACAGATTATGTATTGGCGAATAAGGTGCAGAATTGCACGAGATGAGAAAATGTAGTTAGCTTTTTGTAGCGTGTCCCACCCATCGTTTCACTAGTTTCGTAGGTTTCCTTTTCCACCGCGGTTTAGAACGAATGGTGCAACCGAAAAGAGTCTAGTATGCGATCATCAAGTTCTACTTCAATATATGATCACTGCCGTCCGCGTTGTCGTCTCTTGAAGTTGCAGGTCGTGATCTGCAAACGGGGGTAGCGGTGGGTATACCGCTATAGGCATCCCATCAACGGGGTGGGGGCCATCGCTTCGTCGGCTTCATCGATGCTGGGAACGACCCCCCAGCTAAAGAATTCTTTGTTGTTTGCCGCTCGATGCAAATATAGAAGTGACTGTATTGATCGCTCGGGTTTCCCTACTCGTTGTAGTTCTACTAGAGCTCTCTCTGGAAGGTCGTCGGTTGCCCAACCGCTTGGGCTCGAGTTCTCATCAGTTGCGAAACTCACTGGTGAGTGCAGCTGTTGCTGGGCTAAACCCCTGAAATGGGTACACGCTGTAGCATCAGCTACAACACTTCCCCCTCCAGAACAGTTGTCAGTGGAAATATAATCGCGGCCTACCATCGAGCCGCTGCCAGGAACTCAGACGCGTCCCTAGTTGAGGTGGAGTGCCTTTTTCAGCGCTTTCACCGGTGTCAGTATGCCGTGGGCCCGAACAAATGCCTTAACTACCGCTGGAACATCTTGCAACAACACGTCCGCGGGTTCCCAGGAGTCTTCAACGACGTCCAGCCCGCGCCAACGTACGTTAATCTCGTGGTGCTTCTCTTGGCGGTTGTACCTCGCCTCCAGCAACGCGTGAACAACGTGTCCCTCACCGTTGTGTGCTACGTGCAATAGTAGGACCCCGGTGACGTTGAGAGACGCGTCTGCATAAAATTTCAGTCGACTTGCATGAGCTTCTTTACGCTGGCCCGTCACCAAGTTCTGAATCTCAAAGATCCAGTTGGACGTAGTTGCCACGACCTGTGCCGGTCCACACCACTTCACCCGTAGTTTACCCCGCACGTGTTGCCAAACATCAGCATACAAGACGAAGTCACCAATATCGAACTGCGCCATAGACGTTCCTTTCTTTGTTGCTCGATGTTTGCGCCCTGCGGCTCTAGTCGCAGCATTCACCAGTGCACTTCGTTTGTGCATGTCTTCCAGTGCCTGCTGTAATCGCACTACATGGTCCCGCTGAGTGGCTTGTATTTGCTCCAGAGTAGTGGCTTGGACATGTCCTGGTATCGCGATATGATCGCTAGGCCCCATTGCCTTTAATCCAGTCATTGCAGTAACTGGTGCCACCCCTCCAAGTGCTGGCGATGGTGTATGGTTCAATACCAACTGGACGATTTTGATCACCCGCGGCCACTCTCGAGGCTGCAATCGTCATTCCGATAGGAGGGCACGACAGCATCGCAGCGTTTCTCTCATGACTACTTCCATCGTGCCGTTTTCCCATGGGCAGCGCGCGGTGGTGAAGCGGTGGTGCGCTCCAAGCGCATGCTGAAGCGCCTCAATAACCTTGTTTTTGAAGTGTGTTCCTTGGTCACTCACCCAGGCTCGGCACACCCCAAACGACGCGAACCAATCCAGCAGTCCTGCGAAGGTAGCATCTGCATCTGCTGCGTAACATGGCAGCAGCCACACAAACTTGGAGGCATCATCCTTTATTGCCAGCACATACTCTTGGTTTGTGTCACTCTCGCCCATGAACAAAAAGTCCCAGTGAAGCAATTCGTTCGGACGCTCCGCATGCAAAGCCACACCGAGCAGTCTCGGCTGGGGCGTCCCCCCGAGAGTACTCGCATAGTGGAGGCAGCGCTGCACAAAATGTTCAGCGTCATTTCTCATTTCTGCCCAAACGAAGTGATCTTCAATTTGCTTCAACGTCACCGCCGTACCTCGGTGGCCAGCGATGCCGAAATGACCCACAACACAAACCCGCACTTGCAATTCGGCCGCCTCATCAGGGACCCAAATCCTCCCCTGTTCATCTTTACAGAGTTCATTATCGCCCTTTGTGACGCCAGGAGGTGGTAGTGCTGCTCGTTGTGCAGTCAACATTTCTAGCAATGTTGGCCAGACAAACGTTTCATCCAGTTGAGGCGAAAGAGGGAGCGACACTTGCCGAATAGCGCAAATTGTCTTGAAGGTTGAGCCCATCGCGACAGGAGGTCCGCCCACACGTAGTCATTCCCAGTGATGTCGTGGTTTTCATAATTGTAGCCCATCAATAGTAGTGACCAACGGTGCGGCTTGTCCGCCGTATACTTTGCCACTGACTTGGAGACACTGTGTGGATCGAAGATGTATCGCAGATTGCGATGATCGGTGAATAGTGCGAATCCATCGGAACGATGCAACAGATAACCAGCCCGGCGACAAGTTTCAACAATTGCGTACGCTTCTTTTTCGACTATGGTCCATCGTTTGGCGGCCCCCGAAAATGAACCACTCAGCATCATCAATGGCTGGTGCTCCTGCTCACTAAGAGGACGTGTGGCCTGATCACGCGGAATCTGAGTGATTGCTGCTCCGCAATGTTCATCACTCGCATCACAATAGACAGACAGAAGCTTGTCGGGATCTGGATGTGCCAACAGCAATGCATGTTGTAAGGCAGCCTTGCAACTTTCGATACAGGCCGATTCATCATCACCCCATCCGACATCACACAGCTTTACGGTCCACACGTTGGTTTTCTTGCGGCCGCCGGCACGATCATAAACCCCCTCCATCACTTTCGCTAAAGGATCCACAAGTTTATTGGAGGCGGGTAACGACGCTCGCATCCAGTTCAGAGCGCATATAAATTGCTGCAACTCTTGCCCTGTCGCCGGCTCCGGCAGGTTCGAAAGAACCGTGATCCTCGCAGGGTCGTGTCGAACGCCATCCCCCGAACCCTCCCGACCGCACCATAATGCTTCTCGCAGGTCAAAACTGCACTTCTTCGGGTTTAGTTTGAGGTCCTTCTCGGCACAAATAGTTAGCACCTTCCTAAGAAGTGTCAGCAGCCCCTCGGTCGTGGCTTCGTATCCCAAAAAGTCATCAATGCATATCATCAGTCCTTTGTTGAAAAGCTCAGCAAAAATTTGTTGTACTGTGGATTGGACGTAGGCGACACTGTTCGTCCCGCCCATTAGAACTCTAGTCGGTGTAATAACTTCCTCTTCGGTCAGAATTGAGTAAATCTCCTGACAGGCCACGGCCATGGCAAATTGCCAAAAACCCTTAAAGAAATCAAGCGAGAAGTACCGTGAAGATCCGCGTAGCTGCTCAAGCGCTGCCTCCAAAATCGGCATTGGCCATACAATCGACTCCACGCACTCGTTCGGGCTTCACACGTCAATAGTAATGCGGTGAGCACCGGCTTCGTGTTTATTCACTACGTGTGGAGGAGAACACCACCTGCTTCGTGGATTCCGGAAACACAGTCCAGCTGCGATGAGCGCGTCAATGTGGTCTTTCAGGAACGCACGGTGCGTGGGTGAATATCTCCGAGCTCGACACTTCACTGGTACCGCGCCCGGCTTCAACTTCACTTCCATGGGTGGTATGTCTACCGGCGGATCCCGACCAATGAAGAGACGAAAACATCGATCAGCTGCATGAGTGTTTTTTTAACCCTGTCACAAACTCTGATGATGCGCCGAAGCGTCGGGCTTCGTCCACTTTTTCCAGCAATATAGTCTTGATTGGTTCAAACGCTGAGGCCGCATCACTCGCGAATTCCGGAAAACAGGCTCGCTCTTCATTCTCCTCCAAACTGCGCTCTTCGCTGGTTGGCTCTGGCTGCGCTCTCGTCGTGGCGTATGCTAGCACACTTACTACCAGGGTTATCCTCCACGTCACCAATATCCCACTCAGAGCTGACTTGTTGAGCATTAGCCAAAAGCTTCTCGGGGCTATAGCCTAATCTCTGCATAATCCAGCGAGAAAGCAGTAAATCTCCAACTCCCTCCGGCAGGCTTTGTTCAGTAACCTAACAGATTACATTGCGCAGTTTCAGCGGGCCCCCGGGTGTCATAAATCGCAGATCCAGTCTTAATTTGCTCTCCACAGGAACGGGTGTGTCGCCAATTACAGTCACAGCAGCGTGTCCTGGAATGTCAAGGTGCGTCAACAATGCACCATTGTCAGACAGCATCCTTAGTAATTTAGTCGAGACCAGCGACACCTCAGCAGCACTATTCGGTGTTATTGAGGTCTCAAGAACTCCCATGACCGTGCACGGGATGACCGACAATACACCAGAAGCCGTCGTTGACTCAGCAGATATGGTTTTAGTACTTTCCCGCCAGTAGTTTTTTCATAGAGTGCCTTTGCCTCCATCGGACTCGCGATATCAGGACACTGGAATACTCCGTGTGTTTGATCTCCGCATTTGAAACACTTTTTATCTTGCTTGCCCGGTTTTGAAGTCGAGACGTAACCGCCATTACGACTGTTCATCGCTTTAACAGGTTTGGGCTCTCTTTTAAAGCTCTGGCAATTTTTTTCTGCCCACCGAAAGCTGGATTTGTCTGAGAGGCCGATGTGTTCGCGTAGTTTCCCTTGCTCGGGTGTCCCGACTGCTGCTGGACCGAGATATGGACTTCGTACCTCATAAATCCCTCCAGCTCCTTGCGCAACCACTCCAGGAAAATCGTGATGTTTGACTTGGTAGACTTGTGGGCTTGGCGCTCAAGCTGACCCTTCACAGCGTTCTTGAAAGCCAGCGGCCGCAACGCCTCCATCAAAGTCTTCCATATTCAGGCGATCAACAACTTCATAAAAGTCTGCTATCAACCGAGACAAACGGGACTCGGCATCCTGCAAGTTTGTATCCATACAAAGTGACTTCACCTCAATCTCTAATGTTTTGAAAGCGGTGTTGTCTGGAAGTCGAGCCGAAAGAAAATAATTCCTCCATTCTGCTTCCGTAACGTCCTGCTCATCCTTGAACATTTCAAACCCACAGATTCTAACCATGGTCCCTTGTTCGATACATGTACTCAATGGCATGACGAAAAACTTCGCTTGAGTCCCTTGGTTTAGCGCCTGAATGCGCCTGGTGTGAATCACGTAGCTGTCCATAAACTTTCGCTTCTCCTTCTTGGAGCTGCCCCTGTAGATCGGAGGGACAGGTAGGTTGGTTCCCGCGGCCACTGTGACAGCGGGGGGATCATTTGCGGGGCGACTGTCAGCTGAAGGCGCAGCGCCTTGAGCGAAAGCTCCCCATCGAGCCTGTAGGTGAGGCTGCACCGCCTCTGCCAAGCTCTCCAGTCGTTTCCCCGGCAGTCCAACCGCCTCCTCGGTGGCCTTCAGCAACCGGTACTGCTCCTCGAGATACTGTCGATGTTCTTCCATCTGCCGACGCATCTCTTGTTGCTGTTCGAGTAGTGCGGACTGACGCTCGTGTTGCGCTTGCAGGTACTCGGACGTCTTCGCAGCAAGTCTGTCTTGCTGCTGCTGCACCTGGCCCAGCTGCTCGGCAGTCCTCTGTTGGGCTGCAGCAGCGTGGTAGGCTAGGGCTTCGACTTGGCGCCTGGCCTCACCGCCCTGGATCACTGCCGTCCGCGTTGTCGTCTCTTGAAGTTGCAGGTTGTGACCTGCAAACGGGGGTAGCGGCGGGTACACCGCTATAGGCATCCCATCAACGGGGTGGGGGCCATCGCTTCGGCGGCTTCATCGATGCTGGGAACGACTCCCCAGCTAAAGAATTCTTTGTTGTTTGCCGCTCGATGCGAATATAGAAGTGACTGTATTGGTTGCTCGGGTTTCCCTACTCGTTGTAGTTCTACTAGAGCTCTCTCTGGAAGGTCGTCGGTTGCCCAACCGCTTGGGCTCGAGTTCTCATCAGTTGCGAAACTCACTGGTGAGTGCAGCTGGTGCTGGGCTAAACCCCTGCAATAGGTACACGCTGATGCCTTCGCTGATTGTCGTGGATACCCTTCGAAGCAGTTTGGAGCCCATCGTCCAAGTAATTTGATGGATAATCTATCCGCTTCACCTGCGACTAGTGCTATGGCACCACCAAGCCCGTTGCATTGGAGAACTCCAAGAAATAGCGTGGCGATCGGTTGTTTCTTTCGCACCTACCCGGATAGACACTTACTTCCTTGAAGAACCATCGTTAGTCAGTCTTTGTCAACTCTAGATCGTTATAGCGACGATGAAACCACTTGACGCTGGCGAGCGTGAGGTTGATGGTGCTGAGTTGGTTCCCGTGATGGTAGCGGTTTGCGCCTTGTGCCCAGCAGTGAGTTGCAAAATATCTGAGCCGGCGAGATGCGTTTTCTGGAGCGAGCCATCGCGACCAGCCCATTGATGCAGCGAAACGACGCCATGGTTGCCAGTGTGTTTGATACTTGGCGTTGGTAGAGTCTGCCAGGGCATGGCGGATGCCCACTCTTAACCGGTAGAGTCGGTAGGGTTGAGTATTGAGCATCGAGCCCATCTCCTGATAGATTGTCGAATAGAGCTGTGAGTGTGTCCTGCATCCAAGAAGAGCACATGTTAACCCATTTAGTAGTGGGTGGGTCTGTGCTACTCCATGCCCTTGACCCCGCATCTGCCATGGTGTTAAGTTTTCTAGCGATATATGTATTTATCGTATTGAAATTCAGCCAGATAGAATAGTTAGTTGTACATTTGTGCCATCGGGTGACGACTAGCGCGTTGGTTTGCCCACGCTATGGCTGTCGTTTTGTCAATATGAAACGGTACGTGCACCGGAGACTTTGATGTTGAATCGTGCCAAAATGGACCCCAATGTAATACAGCAAATACAGCACTTTTCAGCTCTCACATGTTGATTGATAGTGCTTCCGATTCACTAATCAAAAGTTGCTGACGGATGTATCGATGTAAGGCGGCTTCAGTGCGCATAGACCCTCACCGCTTGCGTCCATTAAAAAGTGGACGTCCGGTTCAGAAAGTTCTGCAAAATGTTTCAAGGGTATCGAGTTAAATCGCTCTGGCTGCTGAAGAATGGTTTGAAACCGGCGTAAATCGCCACGGGCTTCATATGAAAGTGCCCTGGTCCCATATCGAGGAAGTAGAATTGCACTAACCTGGAGCCTTTGGAAAAAGGCACGAGCTGGCCGAGAACAGGTCGAGACGTGGCGTAGTCTGCCCAATTCTTTCTGTAGCACGATTTTGGTAACGTGGCCTGCCTTGATCAGCTGGGCCACCCTCGTGAATGCTTTCCCACTTTCCCATCAGGGATTGAAGCACACCTTGCGTTGGTATTTCACTAAATGCCCAGTGCTTTTATCTTAGTAAAAGTTTCTCGTTTCGAGCTGCAGGGCCCAACACTGTGGTCATAGCTTGGCGTAGAGCAAATTGCGGCACCCGAAAAAATAATACTCGTTAAAATGCATTCGAATATTATGATTCAATTATTAATTTGGAGGGGGTCAATTTATTTTGGAATTTTACACTATTCTTATTGGAATTGCCGACCTGGAGTCCACAGCAACCACCAGTGTCCACCAGGGCGCGCACTCGCCTATTGGACTTCACTTACCCTCAAAACCCAGCAGCAGCCACATCAGAATCACTTTTACCTGCTTCCCCCCACACAGCCCAACCCCCAACGCCGCACCTGACCACTATGGTCCTCACGAGCAGCCAGATCTGCTCCATGCTCTTCCGCGAAGTCGGCAACGGCTTCTACAAGTGCACCACCTGCGACAAGCAGTACAAGAAGGGCAACGGCTACACGAACCTGCTGATCCACCTCCGTTGCAACCACGACAACTACGAGCAAGAGGCCGAGGAAGCGTCACGTCGCCAGAATCCGCTACGCCTACACCTAGTCAGCAAGCGCACGAGAGACCTGTACGGATGGATCGAGTGGGTCGTCTGCGACCGACTCCCGTTCGCGTTCGTTGAGCGCCGGCTTACGCGCCTGAACACCACCCTCTCTCTAGTGTCTGAGGACACGCTCTCGAAGTACATCGGGTTGATCTTCGAGCTGCTAGAGCTTCGCGTCGCCCGCGAGCTTCCAGCTGCGTTCGGCCTTGTCATCAACGGCTGGACAAGCAGTAACCGTCACTATGTCGTGGTATTCGCGGTTTTCGATAGTGACAGTACCGGTATTACCGGTGGGGGCGTCGGTACCGACTATTTCGATGACCTGGAGTGTTCGTCGCGCCGGTTTCTGCTGCTAGCCTTCTCTCCGCTAGAGGTAGAGGAAGATCTGGGCGTGCAGAGTCAGTATGATCTAATCGCGGACACGTTGTCGCGCTACAACAAGCCCTGGAGCGCGGTCAAGTTATTGGTGGGCGATAACTGCTCTGTGAATCAGTACATTGGCCGCAAGGAAGGAGCCATCCCCTTCATTTGATGTGCTAGTCACAGATTTAATCTGGCGGTGAAGGACTTCATGAAGACAGAAGACGAGCTCATTTCCAAGGTACATGCGCTGATGTCCAAGCTCCGAACGATCAAGGGACGTACTCTGCTTCGCCGCATCTCCCACCTGTCGCCTCTGCTGAGGAACGACACAAGTTGGTCGAGTGCGTACGAGATGGTGGCGCGCTATGTGAAGCTCCAGCCTGCCATAACCCAGCTGGGCCATGACCTTCTGGTGGACCACGAGATTCAGCTTCTGCTGCTGAGGCGTGCCGAGCACGAGCGAGTCAAGGCATTGGAGAAGGACCTCATCAAGTTCGAAGGCGTTACTCAAGCTCTACAGAAGTCTACGCTAATTATGTCCGCTGTGCGCCGCCTGTTTGACCAGGTCGTGAAGGAGTACCCGGCGCTAAAGTCACGACTTGGCGCAACGGCTCAGATCGTCAACAACCCGCATTTAGGACAAGGCCTCGTCAAGCTTCAGCGCGGAGAGGCGTTGACGATCGCTGAAAGGCCGGTCTGTGCCGGTTTTAGGGCGACCTCTCTCGAAAGGGCGCCAGCCCAGGACGACGGCAATAGCTCCATTGCCAAGGCGGCGTTCAAGAAGAAGAAGGTGCCGAAGCGCTCGCACTATATGAATGTGGCGTATATCCCGCCAACATCCAACGAGTGCGAGCGCTTCTTTTTAGCGGTGAAGCTGGTGCTCTCGGACGTGCGCAAGAGCCTCCCCCCAGTCAAGCTTGAGATGCTGATGTGTCTCCAGTATATCCAGTATAACCGCGAGTTGTGGGACGTGAACACAGTCGAGCAGGTACGTGCGCGAATTGATAGCAATAGATGGCAATAATGCAATGATTAATTTCTACCCTCCGACATTATGTATTAATCTAAGTATTGCATTCCCGGGTGCCCTGAGTGCAATATTTGCATTAAAAACGGAAAAATGACCAAAGAGGTATGCAATCAGCCGAAATGCGACCAAAGGTGTAAAGCTGTGACGGTATGTGTATGGGGTATCCAGCTAGAAATATTAAGAAATTTTGTGACCAAAGAGTATGCGAAAAAGTTTTGGTGTGTATGAAACCACCATAAACCTCGTCTACGATATCGAGGGTAACATCCAAAATGGTTCGTATGCGGAACTGATCTGCTTTAGGAACACGACTCCGCTGGGAGTAGCACCTCCATACCCCCGCAGCGTAAAAGCTAATTCCAGTGAAAGCAATCGGTCCGTTTGCCGGAATGTTCGGCCATAGGCCACCTCCGCAAATACCGCGCGGGTTTGCTGCGGCTACGTGACCTCGCTAATGTGGAGTTCTACCCACTGGGCGGAGACGCCAAGGAGCTGGCAGTGTACATCGTCAAGAACGATGGCTGTCTCATCCCGACCAAGATATAGACGCTGGAGAAGGACGTGCTCAGGAACATGCAGATGATCGACGAGATCCTGGACTCGACGTGGCCAGTGGTGTTGACTGCGAACCAGAAGGAGGCGGCCCCGGGGTGCAAGCCTAACCTTGCAGAGCGCAGGTCATACTCGTGAACCCCGTCACCTACGGACACGTTCACGAGGCGAAGCACATCGGTGTCCCGCTGCATACCATGGTCCTGCAGCGGTGCGTGCCCACAACAGCTTTACCGTACCCGATGTCGAACCTGCCGTACCACGACGGGCCGCAGCGGAAGAATCACATAAGGCTGCAGCTACGTGAGCGACCTTCTCCCTGTCCAAGCCAACGGGATGTCGCCGTTGCTCGTAATTGCTTAGCAGGCTTCTCAAATCTCCACCGTCCACAAACTCCAAAACTCGTATAAACTCGTGGATCTGCTCATGCGGGAAGGCACGGAGTGCATTCTAAACACATTCAAAAGCGATATACTGGGTCCGCCGCTTCCCCCGTTTCCTTGCCAGCCTAATTTATTTAGTGCTTGGGTTTACGCGCGACAATTTCTCAATCTAGCAAAATTTATTAGGTATTAGGATTCATGAGCGAAATGACAATTTCTACGTCTCGTTGGTACCATAGGAAAGGGACGCTGATGGAATTAGTTCTGACCTGGAAAGTGGGAAAAGGGTGAGAAGCTGGGGAAAGGCTAAGAAGCTGTCTGTGGATGAGAACAGGCTTGAAAC
Source organism: Phytophthora fragariaefolia (assembly GCA_030267785.1). Lineage (NCBI taxonomy): Eukaryota > Oomycota > Peronosporomycetes > Peronosporales > Peronosporaceae > Phytophthora > Phytophthora fragariaefolia. The sequence continues at coordinate 14,138 of BSXT01000459.1, read as the reverse complement.
CGTTAACATGTGAGTGTTGGTAGGAAGCTGTTGAGGCAGGGGCGCTAATACACTCCTTGATGGAAAATGATGACTAAATACATTGAACGTTTGCGAGCTGAAACCGGTGTACGTGCCAATAAGACCTTCTTCCACTTACAGCGTGGACGATCCAAAAGCAAACGCATTAGAAGCCCCAGCGAGATCAGCTATAAAAAAACTACCAATGCAGTGGGTGCAAGCAGATAGGTCAACATCGTCAAACCTGCAAACGGCGCAGCATTCGCAATAGCTAGTGCAGGATTGAAAAATGACCAAAGAGGTATGAATATATTTTACCTATGCACCGTACAATTTACATTTGACCAGACGTGTATGAATGTGTATGCCGAATAACCGGTATCCTCAGTACGGGTTAGGACTAGCCAGTTCATGCAGATTTGGCTCATTTCGTCCGATTTCATACCTCTTTGGTCATTTTTCCCATAAAAAACAGCGAGGCTTTGTCCGCTTCCACGTTCGAGGAAGGGGACGAACCACATGTTGCCTATGAATTGACGTTTGAGGCCGCTGTTGAACTCAAAGAAGTGGTTAATTAGAATCCCCGCAACAGCGTAATCTGATGGTGAGCCCGACCACCCAAATCCGCACGAGAGGTCTATCACAAGGAGGTCCTTGTAAAGAAAGTTGAACATGTATACTGAATTGACGTGGATCGGTATGTGGCGGATGCCCCCGCCACGTCTCCCAACATAATCAGTATGGATGCAGCTGGACTCAGTGTTTGAAGCTGATGAATGCACCGTGCGATGTCTCTCGGTGGATTGTACGAGATCAGAGGATGGTCAATCCGGTCCGTGTAACCGTTCACTGAGTGATCAGGCGGATACTAATAGTCATTGATAAGACGAATAACATTTTTTGGGCCACCGTGTTTGTCAACGACACCAAGCGTGCTAACAAAGCCTTCCGGCCATGTATCGAGAAGATGCGCATTAACGATCAAATACCAGCCGTGTAGCTGTCTTTTGCGGAGTTGACGACGAATGTTGCGATCGTGAATATCAATTCCTCGGTGGTTTCTCGGGCGTGGGTGTTGCAACTTCGGGTTTTCCGACACCCACCGGGGGACTACACCCTCTCTGAAAGTGTTGTTCCAGGCGTCGATTGTAAAGTAAATGTCGGAGGGAGGCGTGTCCTGCAGCGTACATAGATCCTGGTTCGCCCGAATATCCTCATTTGTTAGACCACGAAATGCTCTGACCGCATCCGAAAATGCGAGTTGAGACCAGCATTTTACGTGGTTATACTGTAGGCGACGTCGTCGATTTGGTTGATTATGATTGGTGGGACATTCATACTGAGCAGGGCTTCCCGTTCGTTCCAATGTGCGGTAACACTTTTTTGTGTTCGCGTTGTGAACCCGATCGAGGGTCTCCATAAACAAATCATGTCTACGTTGTTTTTCCTGTTCGTCAGTATATGACTGGTGAGGAGTTTCAATTGCGTCTACTACGCTGGCGCGACTTCATAAGTCCTTATATCGTTCGCCAGTCCCTTCCAGCGCTGCGTAATCACTGCTTTTGCTTCATCTGACAATGATTCAGGACGGAAGTGCCCACGGACACAGTCGGAAATACTGCAACCGGCATTAAAAATGAAGCGCAAGCATAGTCGGCGATCGTCATCTCCTTTAGGTAGCGATGCAATCACGTGCGCCGGTAGACGCGATTTTCCACTCTGATGATCGAGACGTGACGTGCGTGTATCACTATTGGTAAATCCGAGACGTTGGTGACTTGAGCTGTCAGTGGCGCCTATTCATTTGGGTTCGGAGTCGGGCTCTCGATCATGCATTTTTGGCGAGCCCTACCATCAGTCGAAGTAACGACGACGGAAAATGATATCCATGTGTGTAAGTTTTCTTCTAAGAATTCACTAGCCGCTCCTCCCAAAGTTGAGAGCTTCAGCGATCTGATCGGCGCTCTCTCCGCCTTTCACAAGTTTGCTAAATGTTTCTACAACAAGGAAACAAAGTTTTTTGTGGCTGCTGCAGGAGAATTTGTCATCTCGTACGCAGACACCGGTCCACTGGATCCCGCTATGGCCCGCCTGATCACTCACTGGATCAACAGCAAGTTTAGCAAGTTCCGGAGTAAATTAATCACAATAGGTCTGAAGCAGGCTATACGGATCCGGAAGGAGATCAAGCGTAACGATGAGCAACTCGTTGATCTCAAAGAATCATATTCAGTCTGGAAGTCAACTACGGCCAGCACTTGGAGGGGTTTCGATAAATTCGAGATTTTGGAACTGTTGGGCATATTAGAGTAGCATTAGTGATTCCTTAGCTGCGTGGCAATGACGCACAACAGCCTGATGTACGCTCATATCCGTGGGTGACGGTTGAAAACCCTGTTCACGGCGACCGCCACCGCTACACGCTTGTGGCGGGTTGTCATCACTTGAGCAAGATGGATCGGATGAGGCTATGGCTGCCCGTTCGATTCGACGACACTCCGCAAGTGGCCGACGAGGATACCGAACACCTCGGATATCTTCGTCAGCAGAATAAACAGAGTCGGATGACTGGTCGGCGTCCTGATGAATGATATCGTCAATGGGGTTCGAGTGGTCAGCGAAAGCCGTAGTGAGTTGTTGTGTGGGGTAAGCATTTTGGGTGTAATCGCTTCGGTCACAGAGAGAACTAGTGATGCTGGGGTCTGCATATCAGTGATGGCTAAAAGTGTATTGGATGGCATTTCAGATTTGGAAATGAGAAACATTATGTATTGGAATGCCTAAGCAGCTTTACAATAAGAACTGCAATACTCGTCGGTCCTGCAATATATACTGCAATACTAGCTGTCTATTCACTCCGTCGTAGGGGGCGCTGCTTTCATGACCTGTGCCACCATGTCCGCATTTCAAAGGTGTCGATTGTGCTTCAAAAAAAGCAGCTTCTCAAAGTTGATCGGCGTCAATCGCTTTCTAGTGGACCTCAACACTTGTTTGGCACTGTTAAACAGTCTCTCAGCGGACGCAGATGCCACGGAAATATATCGGAGGTCGCCATACACTTCGCCCGTTGTTAGGTGCTGTCGTTTGCGATCACGAAGTCGAGATGCGAGCTACGTTTGCCTTCATTATCAGGAGGCATTGCCTCGTCTGGGGATGCACGCGCTAAGAAGCTACTAACTCTAACCTTCTCCTCGCTTGTCAGCTTTTCCTGTTCCCCACGAATGATTTTTACCACCGCGGCTTCGAATTGAAGGTTATGCGAAATTGTAGCATCTGTAGCAAGATAGTCTTTAAGCTCTGTGTAATCTTCTGTCATTAGCTCGAACGTTTCGTGCACAACTCCAATATGCTGTCCCTTGTTTTGCAATTCAGTCATGATGCCCTTAAAATCTTTGAGAGCAGGCATCACACTTTTGATGCGATCTAAGTCAGCGCGACGAATCGCGTCTATGTCATCTAGTTGTCTCGCCGATCCTTCAATTTGCAGGAAGCGCTGCAACATTTTGTGCGTTGACGACCATCGCGTTACATTACGCTTAATCGGAGTAAGAGAAGTCAGCTCACGAAGTGCCCCTGCAGCCTTCAGGTTTCGCATTTGAGACATGGTTTTGCCCACTCGTGCAATAGTTTTCTCGATGGCAGGACGGCGAGCAAGGTAAGCTTTTATCGCGATATTTAGCATATGATATCCACAACCAATCAGTGGAACGCTCATTAAGTCAGCTAGCGCCTTATTGGTTGCACAATTGTCTTCAATGAGAACAGCATGTACTTTAATCGACTCTCCGTAGATTGCTAGAACAGACTCCAACAACACATAGTACTCTTCAGCAGTGTAAGACTTTTCTTTGAGCGGTGGGGAGCAACCAAGTAGGACTTCGTAGTACACACCATTTTTCATGAAAGTGGCAATGACAGCAATGTAATGCGTCGATACGTCCGTCCATCCATCAAACATTATTCCAAAGAAAAATGACAACCGTTCGGTGATTTTCTGTTCAACCAACGGGACCAGGTGCGTGATGTAGAGCATACTGCTGTTCTGCAAACAGAGTCAAGCTGAGACATTGAGCGAGTCAAAGGGTCGTCTACCTCTGAGATAGGCATGTCACGCAAAACAATCCACTCAATCCAGCGAAAAACAGACAGCTCTCGATTTGAAATATTTTTTTCTCTCTCGAAACCAAGAGGATTCGATTGGTCCTTTTAGCTAGGGAATATTTGGACATGTAGTTAGGACCCACTCAACTCAGAAGGTGCTTCCGAATATTAGAATATCCGGCTTTCCACGACTGTTTTGGCTTGGCTCAGCACTTGCGGCATTGATATGTGATAACGCCGTTGACAACACCTACGTCGAAAAAGAACAGCACCTCATTAGGAATACAGCTTGTGGAGAAAGCAGTTTTACTTAGAGTCATCTGAGGTGACGTACACTTGACTGGGGAAACGAGATGACTTGGAACGACTGCAAAATATAGAATTAGAGGAGATCGAATGCATCGAGCAGAGACAACGGACAAGTTGTCTGTCCACCAACGATTGCCGACTTGATACTAGCCTGTGTGCTGTTTGAGCGGTTAGGCTTTGGGGAAGTGCCAGCAAGTGAATTTACTGAATTCACTGAGCTGCAATGCCGGACCGGTTAGGTGTAGTCCCGCAATGACCGGTTAGGTGTAGACCCGCAATAAGAATTGCAATGCTGCGGTGCGCAGCAGTATGTATTGCAATAGTGAGAGACCGTGTAATACAGTACTGCAAGTAGTATTGATCAATACCAATACCGGCAATATATTTTTGGCCATCACTGCTACATATAGATCAGAAGGGTGCCGTATACGAGCAGCAGTGAAGAACTCGACAGCATGACGCCGGCGAATTCAAACGAGCTCGAGGGTAGTAAGGCAAATCAGCGGAATTAGATAGTCTGGTGCGTACGGAACCGCCAGTGGCCACCGCTTGTGGGAGGCCGGAACCCGACGGTCACACAATGCAATCATCTTGTTCTGCTGTTCTGCCGAATGAGTACTTCTTCGGGGCCGACCGCCGTTGTGTTGACACGCGCCCCAGTCTGTAATACACAGGTGAGAACGTCAACTTTAATGATCTGGGCCGACGGGTTCAGCGGTAGGCGGAGGGAGAAGCCCGGGGAGATTATGTGCAGGTCGGTTTCCAAACTTGAACAAGTATATCCCGACATGACTCCATATGACCATACATCAACGCCATCACTCGCCTTTCTGGCAAATGCGACCGGATGAGCGACGAATGATCCTGGCCACGCCTGCCGCTCATTCTCAGAAACCCTTTGACGAAGGAACGTATCGACCGACATCTCGAGAGGAGCAGCAGTTTCCTCGACTTCAGGACCCGCAAAACAGCTGGGTTGGCATTTCTTTTATTTGATTCAGTAACATGTAGTTGATTCTTCCGCTTATACAGCAGAGCCAGGCTTACATTTGTTACTGGCGCATCAGTATTCGTATTTATTATATCGATGCTGCCCTACGCTTGCCTTTATTTCTTGTATATCACTTCTACCGTACGCTTGCCCCGCAGCTTTTTGGATATTAATAATTCACTGTTTCGTTACTGTAAGCTTGCCTGCATATTCTTGGGTATTGATCACAAAACTGTAACCTTGTGTCATCGCCGAACACACGAATGTGCCCTTGCTGTTTCTCGAATGTACGCAAGCACGTTCTTTGTAACTGTAAAATCAGCTTGAAGAATATATCTCATGAATCTATTTCTTTGTAAGTCAAGTATCTGATTGTACATGTAGAAGTTATTTAATGAATGTAATGAAAGGATACTTTTATCCTAACATTTACTGGATGGGTCAACACGCACAATAGTCATGCAATTCTACCAGGTTATTTGGGGTTACAATAACATTTAGTCATAATTGAAGCTTTGGAATAATTCGACTTGACATGCTATGTAAACCCTAAGGAATCAGATCTCGTTGCGATCCCTCCTCGGACTCTGGATATAAAATCCAGAGAACAATTGCAGCGGACAATGCAGTAATTACGAGATTGGCATTGACATTTTTTTTCGACCAGGCTTTCTTGCTGTGCCACACGCAGATGGACAAACTGTTCCGAGCTAACCAGCTACCTACTAGTAGTGCAACGCTGACAAGGATTAGACCCTTACGTGAGAACCCTTGCAAAATTAACGGGGCAAGTTGTCGCTCCGGCCTGTATTCAAACAAATTTAGGCAGGCATGGATGTTGGTTGCGTCCTGGTAACTCTCATTAGATAGGCAAAGGTTCCTAGTGCTTCTGTCTTTACTTTTAACCAACAACATTCTTTTCAGAATTGTACGTTACCTGAAGTATTTTCCGAGCAGAGGTAGTATGCCTAGGCTGACACTTTGAATGTAAAAGCGATTCAAAGACCAAGGTGTCTACAATACTGAACGAAAAACTGTGCAGTGGCCAAAGCATCGTAATTCTCCCGGCGCCTGCCGATTAATGCCAACCGCGAGAGGCGTACCACCTGCTATAACTGTGGTAAAATCGCTCAAAAATCCACGGGGCAGTTCCGCTTGATATACCTAATTGGACTTTAAGTGTCACTGGATGAACACGCATCGCAGCGAGAATTCGGAAAATGGTTGACTTCGCGAGCGAAGTAAGTATTGCTCTCTCTTCTCCATCCGATGGACGCTCTTCTGTACTTGATTGTCTTAACAACCTCTTGGTGTCGTGGCCTTGAATGGCAGAGTACGCTGAACGAGCTGTGGGAGATACGCCCGTGTCGATGCCAGTTGCCTGGCCAGCAGTTACGTCGGCACAGATACCGACAAAGATAAGGAGCAGGAGGGCATATCGAAGAATGTGCATAATTCGCGCTTGCAGCAACTGGGAAACGCAGGAGATGCTTGGCCTTGGACTTGGCGTGTGGAATGAGTAGTGATCAGAGTTGATCCATGGTTCATGGTCAAAGCAGGGTACAGTAGTCAAATCCTGGTCTGTGCCTGTGTACTGGCCGTTGGTTGGTCTTTGTTCTCAACAAATTGTTTGCAAAGCCCATCTTGTATCAGTTCGGGAAAAGGTGCAGTCTATGCTAAGGCTTTCATTTGCGTGAAAGTAACCATTGCACTGCATATTCAAGGGCCGAAGAGTCTTCATGCCTAGGCATTCGGAACAGTACGATCTCTATGAAAGTGTTCTCTAAATGTATTTTTTTACTATTAATAATAAAGCGCGGTATGTGCGTTTACAGTAAGCCCGAAAACCTAGGATGCAGGCCACCGAGCAGCAGACTGTGACTCACTCAATGTGATGGTTAATCCAGGCACAAAGACCTCACTTATTTCCCTGAGAAGGTCTGTCTCTCGCTTGACTTCGAGTTATGTCAAAAGCTTACGGTCTGAGTCAGACCCGTAAGCCAAGTGAGAGCAGACCATGATTTGCCCGCCTCTTGCTCTGCACAAGAGGTGCAGTTTTGGCTTGATGTCCCCAAGGCATGTCACCCCTCCTCCGCCGACCTAACTGTTCTGTCCGACTTGGCATTTTCACGGTTAAGCCTGATCCAGCACCGTTACGTTCGTCTCCCCCACGAGACCGGGGTGCGAACAAGCAGCTTCTGTGGTGTTAATACAACCCGTAGTTCATTGGAACCAGCTCGTTGGTGATACGTGTACCAAATTGTACGCATTTTAGGCCTAAAACTAGGAAGCTGGTCGTTTAGAAGCACCAATACAGATTTTGTATGTAAGCATCTAATGTTCATGCATTGATCCACAGATATAAAAGCTAACAACGTCCCGTTTTTTTTAGAAAACAGCTATTTACATACATACACGTATGCTAATACATACTACACTATACTGGTATATGGTAATTACGTTTTGCTCGCGCACTGTCTCGATTTTGTTGACGCACTTTTCACCTCCTCCGCAAGCGCAAAGCACAAAGTATACATGTTTGACTGAAAAGAAAACTCGGTGAACGATAATGTAGCGTTTTCTACAGAATTCAGCTCATTAGTAGGCACGCTTTGATCTGCTGCAAGTGCGATTCCTCGAGCTGATACTGTAGCGCGCTCAATCCACAACTGTGCTGAACATCAATTTCGCGCTGCCGAGATATTTTTCGGACAGCTCACATCACACGCGGTGGGCCCATTTACTCTTGCCAACAACCCGAGATCCGACATGCATCTTCGTGCTTGCTTAAAAAAAACGTCAAGACAGTTACAAGCTTCAACTACGCGATGTTCTACTTGGAGCTGGTATCGCTGAGTGCATGGCTCAAAAAGTAATTTTAAACCTGAGCATATCGGTATACTCAAGATCATACGGGTATGCTCAGGTTAAAGTGCAGTAGCATTTATGTTAGCTAAACATATATATTTCTTAGAGAAGCATGCAGGTTCATGCCCCAGAATTTGATAGATCTCCATACCATTTCGATGTATTTGAGAGCTTTCACTTGTTGTGGTGCGGGTATGTCCACAGGAAGTTAGTAAGAGTAGACAAATGGGATGTCGATAGCCCGTGTGCATCGTGGAAAGTGTCACCGACTCGCGTTGCCTGTCACCCATTCCAGGTTTGGTATTCTTAAAGCACCACCGACCTCCTCACAGCTGTAAAGGGTCGATGGGCCACGTTGGCAGTTATGTGAGACTCGATCATTCTTGCTACATCCAGCGTCGTGAGTTGTGGTGAGGCGTCAATGTGATTTTCTGACCTCGGCGAGCGAGATATTTCTCATCCAATTCAAATTTCGGGTCTTTCATGTTGGCTTGGCTCTGTAAAACCTTCCGGAAACCCAGCAAAGTGGGACCTTAGTCCAGTTTGCATCTCGTTTACAGAAAGCCGAGCGCAAGTACTCTGCAGGGAGGTGTGGAGAAGCTAATAATCAGTTTGGTTTCGCAACCGATGGCAGGCAGAAAACGGGGGAGTGGTTTTAAAATTCATGTACTAATTAAATTGATGTAGTGCTGTACTTTTCACTTTTCGGAGTTCTTCGTTTCCCCACCTGCGTTAACCAAGCGAGATACTTCTGTTTAAGATTCATAGATTTTACTTGCCCATGGAAATTAGTATCGGCGAAACTAGGCGCTTGATGTTCGGTTTTGAATCGCTCCAGAAAGTAGACATCGCACAATTTGTTTAAGCGACGATGCAACGCGTAGCACCTCATCGTTGTCTGCGTTAACGAAATCATCTTGTTATCCATATCCTTCATGGTTGTGGTTGAACGTTGAGCCTCTCCAACAAGAAAATGAAATACGCTCCAGCATGCTGCGAAATTAGCGTCATTGGTAATCTGTCCACGAACATATTCAACGTGCTCCCACAACCGACTGTACAGAACGATAAGAGACTCACTCCTCTGCCTCGTATCGACTTGCCATTTTGTGAGTAGCTTTCGCGTTTCTACCACAGCTAAACCCTCAGTCGTATGATCCATGTTTACATCGTTGGCTTCTATAGCATGATCATCCTGGTTGTTTGTATCAGTAGATTCATCTGCCATTCTCTTCAGCTCGTCAACAACAGCTGAGATCTTGATCCGATCCTCAGGCTTCTTCGAACACATTCGCTTGACCAATTCCCACTGACTGTCTTCGCAAGTCGGGCGAGGCGGTAACTTACCCTTAGTAGCATGATATTTCACTACAGTGTTGTCAAGACCTCCCCATGGAAGGCATCTGTACGACACGTCTCCAGACCGGACTCCCTCAATGACCCGCATCGCTTCCACAATGCACATACCTAAAGAGTACACGTCGGATTCGAACGTTGGTTTCGCTCTCGCTTCCGCTTCCTCGGCTTTACTTTCAATCAAGCACTCCGGAGCCACCCAATGCCATGCACCTGATATCCGACCTGTATGCTCACTACCTGCTAAGAAACTCAAACCGAAATCGGTCACTTTCGCTTTCAGGTCGCTTCCAACGACGATATTGTTGCCTTTCAGGTCACCGTGAACTACACGGCGCGCATGAATGTATTGCACGCCTAGTGCGGCCTCGTGCAACTTCGTCCACAACTCGTCAGGGTGCTCTCGCAAATAGTTAACTAGTGTGCCCTGGGTGGCATACTCGCACACAAAAAACGGTTTTCCGATGTGGCAGGCGCCGAAGAGCCGAACCACGTGGGGGTGACTTAGCTTATACCAAGTATCAGCTTCTTGATGGAACTCTGTTAGCTTGGAAGCATGTTTAGTTTCCCAATCAGTTGGCGCTTGAACAATAGATGCTGATATACTGCTGTGATAGGACTGAACATCACTCGCATTTTTCAAGCCAGGCAAGATCAGCGTTTTCACCACCACCTCGGAGTCAAGCCACTTCGCTCGATGCACAGTGCCGAACGCACCAGCTCCTAAACGGTTCCCTTTGTCAAAATTCAAATTCTGCATCGGAAAAAACCACACGGGTAGTCTCTGTGTGATCCGCTTCCATTGGGTCTCTCTCGACGACGAATCCACCAGCGTTTTCAATTCTGCACTAATCCGCGAAATGACTTTGGTTAGCTTTCTCGGCCTTGGTGAAGAAACCCTCAGAGAATGCAATAGCGAGTCCATGCGGCAACCGAAGGAGTACATGATGACATTCGTGGCCTGTGTCGAAGCCAGCTCCAGTACGTGAGCTTCCTCGGGTGTCATCGTGACTGTCTCGTAAAGGTCAGTGATAAGAGAATAATAGTGGTCGAGCAGATGCTCACTCTGCTCTGATTCTTGTAGAAGATTGTGCGCAAGCTTAAGCTTGTCGAATAACTGACGGATCTCCATGTCATTGGTTTCGCTGATGCTGGTTTGTAACTTGATCCACAGCTCATTTGCTTGACCCGACCGATATTCACCTAGAGTGATTGTACCACTAGGCTCCAACTGCGGACGGGAAGAATTCAAGCTCTCTTTAATAGACAAGACCTCCAGCTCCTTGACAACAGACGACAATGTTTTTCGTTGACGTGGCTCTCGGCAGCACATGTGCCACACTAACTCACGACTGCGCTGTACAAAGTCAGGAGCATCTTTACGAACGAACATGTCATGAGGATCAGGGTCGGGGTTATAATAATCCGATTCGTCGTAGGGAACACTCTTGCGTGGCTCTTTGTTCCACCGTCGCTTCCAATATTTTACAGCAAAATCATCTTCCGTGCTCCACGGCTTCTTTCCTGTCTCGGCTTCGAGAATGCACATTCCAAGTGAATATACATCAGACTCGAGCGAAGAAGCCTTCCCTTCCAATACCTCGGGGGCTAACCAGTGCGTTGACCCAACCACACCATGTGTTGACCTCGACTTTTTCGTGACCCCAGCGAGCCCAAAGTTTGAAAGCTTTGCCAATTCGTCGCTGCCGATCAAAATGTTACTGCAACGAAGGTCACCGTGAACAATTTTGGCATTATGCAGGTATGCTAGTCCCAACGCGGCTTCGTACAGATATTTCCACATCCGCGGCGGCTTCGCACTACCAGACGTGAACGATGACTTTACATACTCAGCTAACGATCCCTGGCTGGCATATTCGCATACCAAGAAGTTCACGTTGGATTCAGCCTGGCACACACCGTACAGTTTGATTACGTTGGGATGACGCAGCTTGTGCCACACGCGAGTCTCGTGTTCCAAAGTTGAGTGTGAAGCATCAGGGATAAATAGTTTGGCGACGACATCAGCATCCAACCATTTTGCATAAAAGTCACCGCCAATATCCTTGCGATGAGTTAATTCGCCCAATTCTACTTCGGCTGGATCGATAAAGCTGCTGGATGATCGATCAAAAGGTGATGAAGTGTGTTCAACATTTCCTGCGGACTCTTCGATGCATGGTTGTCGTTCAGGTGAAACGAATTGCGTGAGTAAACGTGCGACGTCATAGTATCCGCGGTCAACAGCTAAACGAGTAGCTGTTTTCCCGCTTTTGTTCTTCGCGTTGGCATCAGCACCACCGTTGTTCACAAGAAACTCCACAACGTCAATATGACCTGCTTCAGCGGCCATCATCAGCACTGTATTTTCGTCTCTGTTTCTCGCGCTGACATCAGCGTCACCATCACACACAAGAAATTGCACGACGTCTAGGTGGCCTCTTTCAGCAGCCTTCATCAGCGCTGTCTCTTTAGCTGCATCCTTTGAGTGGATATTAGCCTTAGAGTCGTTCACAAGAAATCGCACGACGTCACAGTGACCTTCCCTAGCAGCCTCCATCAGCGGATTCCACCCTAATATTCCATGCTTCGCGTTCACATCGGCCCCACAGTCGTTCACAAGAAATCGCACGACATCATAGTGGCCTCCTTTAGCGGCCATCAGTAGCGCAGTCTCTCCAAATATGAGGCTGCTCGTATCGGTATCAGCCCCGCAATCATTGACAAGAAATCGTACGACATCCGTGTGTCCTTTACCAGCGGCAAGAATTAACGCTGTCGATCTAAGAATCATGTGCTTCGTGTTGACAATAGCACCACAGTCAATCACAAGAAACCGCACGACTTCAAGGTGGCCTCCTTCAGCGGCCTCCATGAGTGGCGTCACTCCTATCACGCCGCCCTTCGTGTTGACATTTGCACCGCATTCATCCACAAAAAATCGCACCACGTCAAGATGACCTCGGCCCGCGGCAATCATCAGTGGTGTCCACCCGAGTATGGTGGGCTTCCTGTTGACGCTGGCTCCACATTCATTCACAAGAAACCGCACGACTTCAAGGTGGCCTTCTGCAGCAGCCTTGTTCAGCGCTCTATACCTACTATCGGTCTTCACCTCGACATCAGCTCCACAGTCGTGCACGAGAAACCGCAATACATCAAGTTGGTTTTCTTTGGCTGCCGCCACCAGCTCTTGTTCGTTATCCACCTCGCCACCTTGCTGGAGAATCAACTGAAGCCTGTTCAGCTTTTCCGCTTCTGCAGAGCATGGGTTTGTATTCATCACCTCGAAGTTGAACTGCAAACTAGCAAGTGAGATTCAAATGTGCTGTGCAGCGATACTCGATCCGTTACACAAGAACTTTCGGCCCAGAGCGGGGGTTAAGTGGCAAACTGAGTGAAGAGCCTCATCGTATAGTATAGCGATGGGTGCGCCAATGGAATTATGTTCAGAAACTACGGATTTCTCGACTTATCGTAACGTCCTGTTCATTGCGCGAGTAGTGCAGTCGAGCACCAGATGACGATAGAAGGCGAAAATGACAGCGACGGTGACTTCATTTAACAGAGCCAACTAGCTACTCCTTTGTCCCACGAAGTGCAATCCATCATTTCTGGCGTTTTCAAAATTTAAACATACTTTACTTGCATTATTTTAATACCTTCTGCTCGCGATGACATCTTGTTTCTGTCATCGGGAGCCTCAGTGTTAGGAATGTACTTACTGGTAAATACCTACACCATTGCACGGCGTTATTCTCAAAGTCAACACTCAAAATCAAAATGTGAACGCTCAAATTCAAAATGGCTCCGAAATTTTATATCTTTTCCAGTATGCATTTATAAGATTAATATTGGTTGGCGCCAATAGCATGGCGGGAACTTTGTGGCATGGCGGGAACTTTGTTGCGAACACTGCGCTTGTGGTTGCCAACTTCAGTTCCAATCTGGCAGCATGTCAGACATCAAGTACAAGCAGTACCCACGACAGGTGCGCGCTTGCATCCTGCAAGTGGCCAAGGACGCGAAGGACTGGAAGACCGTGGCAGAGCTCCACGGGGTCAACGAACGCACCACGTGGGGCTGGATCAAGGCCGCCATAGAGACCGGCGACCGGAGCGGCTGCCAGAGGCCCCGGGGCGGCTCGAAGAAGAAGCTGGTTGGTGTTCACGTCGACTACCTGCTCGGCGAGCTTGCCGCCACGCCGGAACTGACACTAGAGCAGATGGCTGAGCTCGTCGAGCAGAAGTTCGACGTGGACGTCAGCCGTGAAACGGTTCGCAGAGCTCTCGACGGGCGGAGCTTTACGCTGAAGAAGCTCCATCGCGACGTTGTCAATCGCAACAGCCTAGTCAACAAGAAAAAGCGCTACGACTACGTGGTGAAATTCTACGCGGCGCTCGCCAACGGCAAGAAGGTGTTCTATTTGGACGAGGCGAACTTCAACGTGTGGTGTTCGCGTGGACGTGGGTGGAGCAAGAGAGGCCGCAGAGCGGTGCAAACAAGTGTGGCG
>BSXT01000458.1:0-74380 GCA_030267785.1 Phytophthora fragariaefolia | reverse complement strand
GTGACGGCCGCGCGGATATCCTTCACGCGGGCGTCGGTGTGTTGTGGTCGGTCTTGGCGTGGGCCGATCACGTGGGGTTGACCTTTTCTAGTGCTGTAATAGCCCTTCAACTTCGCTTGCCACCTCTGGCGGGTCTTGGGTTGATTGAGACTCTGCGGTCACACACTGGCCAAGCTATCCAGGCGTAGTCGTTCTCTTGGTACATGTAGTAGTCCTTCGTCGGGTAGGCCAATACACCTCCTTCCCCGGTAGTCTAGGATCCACTTATGTCTTACAAGGTAAATCGGAGTCTGTTATTCATCTTACCTATGTCCTTCGTGGCCAATAAATCAGGCATCCCTTGCGTTTCCAACGATGTATCCCACTGGCTACCCACTGACTACCCACTAGCAGTAAATCCGATGTACCACTAAAGTGGTACAACACATCCGGGATCGGGGTGTGGGTTAGGGTCGCGATCGCGATCGTAATCGCGATTGTGATCACCCGCTGCAGAAGCAATCGGGGTCGTAATCATCATCAAGGGTCGGTGCCGTAATCATCGTCAAGGGTCGGCGCCGTAATCGATTTTACCGAAGAGATTACTCCGTCAAAACTGAACCCATGCGACCGGTCGCTGATATTTCTTGAGCCTGGAGCCGGGTCGCCTCCCATCCATGTGACCAGAAAATCTCGCGTGCGCTTCACCACAGTAGCATAGCTGAGTGAATCCCTCGTCGAGTACACTCGCTTGCAGACGGTGATGCCATGGGCTTCCCATACCTCAAACGTACCTGCTGCTGTGACTAAATCATACTCAATAGGTTCAGCCGTTTTAGGGCTTCCCGTCGGAGGAGAGAAGGAGGCCGTTGTGTTGCTGCTGAATCTTCGGCGCTTTGATTTCGAGACCTGCGTGGACTATGTGGAATAGTTCTTGAATGACGGTGATCCATGAATCCCGGCAAGTGTGGGGCTGGCTCATTGTCATCATTTCCTCTATAAGAGCTAGTGCAATGGCTAGTGTCGTTTGCTGGGCTGTGCCTCTTCGGTCGAGGCCGACGGTTGCTTCTGTTCCGCACCCGAGGCTGGTGCTTCGATTCTCTGTCCGGGAGTGTGATGCTCATTCAGCTCTCGTTCACTTAAGGTCGCTGAGGTGTCTTCCACAGGTTCCTCCATCTTTGGGTCCGGGTCTCGTTCCTCTTGTTCGTGGCCCTCCGCCGTGAACTTGTCCTCCTCCCAGTTCGCGGGCGTCCCGGGGTCGTGTCGGCTTACTTGGGCTCTCCCTCTCCGTGGTGCCGGCCCTCGATGAGGAGGGGGGATGCCCCCCCGGCTCCGATGGGAAGGAGGTCGTTTGACCCTCCCTCATGCCAACTGTAAGGTGGCCTCCTGTCGCGAAACCTTCCCCTTCTGCGCACGTGGTCTCCTCCCGAATCCTCGAGAGAGTGCGCTTGGGCTCTTGGAAGTCGTGATGTCAAATCGGAAGTGGGCCGTTGTTTAGACAGAATGCCTGCAAAGCACAACAATAGTAGTCTTAAACTACAACGTCGTGCTTTTGACTCAAGTACTCGTATTAAGTACGAATGGAATCGATGGAATCGCTCTATTAGTCCAAAATCAACAAATCCGCCAAAACAATACGCTCGGATTTCACACTGTGGTACCGGGGTCAAATCGGTCGTGGTACTACGTCTAAATCGGACAAGGTATCTTGCCGAAATCCGCCAGGGGAACTAGTGGATATTTCTTGTTTTCTAGCTCTAGTTGGCCACACTGTCTACTCAGCTCGGACCGTTTTAAGGTGAAGCCCTCACAGATCGGAGCGGCAGCGGCGGTGAGGGGTGGGGTCTCCGATACTTATTTGCTTTAAGTCCAAACTATGCGGGTTCTACTCGCCTGAGGCATCTGGGCGTTTTCCGTGTCTGGCTGATTTTCAAATGCATCAGTGTCGACACTAATGCATTTAGAAAAGCGAAATCAGAGCGGTACAGAGTGGAACTTGCTTCGAAATCAGCGCAGATTTCGCCAAATCCGCCGTGGTCAAATCAATCTTCAACCGAACCAAACGTTTTTCAACTGATGAATCGTATTTTCGTCCACGTCGGTTTGGGCGAGGTTGATCACCGTGGACGAACTAGCGTCAGATATTTGGATCAGCTCCTCGGAATCTTCGGTACCGGGAAATGTTTTTTTGACACAAGCAAGAACTTAAGAACTGCTACTACAGTAGTATTAACAACTTACGCTGTCTTTCGGTTGTTTTTAGCGCGTTAACGGACACGCAGGTGGCTAGCAATGTCTAGATTCGTGAGCGGTTACAATCCTTGTATTGTCAATTCCGGTTAAAATTTTCGAGTCAGTTCGGTTCAGAGAATCGCTGAAATACTCCAAAAAAACAAATCGGCCGTGCCACATGTCATACGGGGTTTCATTCAAGGTTTTTGCGGTGCTCTACAACAAGTATTTCCAAGAACGTGTTTTCTCCACAGGGTTTCGAAGTGAGTTCGCTGCACGAGTATTTTGAAGAGGTTTTTGGAAGCTAAAGTTTGCGACTGCAGTCTTTGGATGACTGCTCGATATCCTCCCCTGCATCTTAGTGTCTAGTTGATTGACACCAGATGATTCCAAGTCAGGGGGCATTTTTCTTAGGTACTTTGCAGGGGGGTCACCCACAGTTCGAGAATCTTCATCGGCATTACACCATTGTTTATCGTCACAATGGAAAAATGCCAGTTTTGTGCTCGTCGTTGTATCACGCCGATGCCGCAATTCGAAATACTCCTGCAGCAGAAAACTCGAACTCTTCAATGTCGATGGCGGAAGCCAAAGGCTGTGAGCTCACATTGGAAAACTGGATTCCAAGCCCACCAGAAATATCCAGCAGCAATTTGCTAGCAGTCTTCACAACGTTCAGGTTTTTACCACCGAATATTACGAATTTACCATTCTTGCTTAATAAGAAAACCACTCGATCCAGTTCGCAAATAGTGCTAAGCGCAGCCCGAAGCGTGTCAAAGTCGTGATCACTAACGCAGGCACAGAACTTGAAGTAAAATGGGTAGCCGGCCAATCCGTCAAGTTTCAGAAGCAGAGCATCATTATCCACTCTATCACTCATGTACCATTCCAACTTGCGAAGAGCCCCGGGGCTAGACGTGTGGCCTAAGCCCTGGGTGTTTCGAATGGTAGAATAGCTTTGCACCATTTTCCGAAACTCGAGCGGTTCTCGCTTAGCGATTGGTATCTTCAGCAAGCGTTTCTCCAGCAAGTCGAAGAGCTCTCGCGCTTGCGATACCCTACCAACGGACACACAGAGCTCGGCTGTAGATAGCACAAATTTGGTAAACACGCTTGTTGTTTCGCATAACTTTCGTAGTGATGATAGCTCTGGGGCTCGAATGGCTACATGGTCAACTCGATAAAACTTATCAGCCATGTGGATGACACGGTAGGCCTCGAATGACACAGCACGTCTTAGCTGCGGTTGGGACGTCTTCAACTTCTCTGGTCTGGATAATAATTCAGTCAATCCTTGAAGCTTTTTCACTGCTATACACGCGCTCTCGACGTCACCAACCTTGTCAGCTCCTGGAACACTGGTGTTGCGCAAGCGAGCAAAGACTGCAGCTGTTTTAGCAAGTGATTTTTCCAGTGAAGATCCGCCGGCCACAGACGGTTGATTAGTTTTCAAATCCATATGTGAGGAGATGGAGTTCGGTTCAACTGCGCTGGTCACGATGTCACTTGTGTTCGTCTTGCTCTTTGACTTATGTAGAGCACGCGAAACCTTTTGAAGTGCAAATTGATGTTCTTCGTTACGTTGTGCAAAAATCAATTTGCGCAAGCGCTCAGCACGCACTGAAACCTGGCGCTGAATTGCTTCTCCACCCATAACGTGGTGAGTGTCGTCCTGGAGCATCGACATCGACGCAGAAATTTCAGTGCTTTCGTCAAACCATCCTTGGGCAGCTACTAAGTCAACGATCTGCTCATCTGAACCGTTTTTGATGTAAACATTAGCTCCAAAACAACGAAGCAAGGATAGTATATCACGATGACCGTGCTTCACGGCCAAATGGCAAAGAGTTTCCTTCGTGTGAAATGTAGGCGTGTTGAGATCGACCAGGTTATCAGCCTCAAGCATTACCCTGGCAATAGTTTTATGACCTGCAATCACTGCACTGTGTACAGCCATCGTATTTGGCACCACCTGACAAGGCCCATCTTGACCTACACTGGACCCGTCCCGACAGTGTGACGGCTGGTTCAGCAGCCCTCCCATCTGGATCATCCATTCAACTAGGTCCACATCGTGGGCAGGCCCAGCTGCTGCTTGGTGCAGTAAAGTACAAAGATCATCATCCGGCCTGCTTGCGAGTTGTGCAGGACCACTCATTGTTGAGTACGATACCATACCCAGCAGCCCAGGGTCCTTCTTGATCTCGGATTTGAGGCGATTCAAATCTGTATTACTTAGAGGACCATCACTTGCTTTCAATAAATCCATCAACTCGTTAAAAACTATATCTCGGCCCTCACCGTTCGGTTTTTGCTTGAAAGTTGCGATGCCATACTGTTGGGCAACAAAATTTGGTTGAAGTGGAAACATAAAATATCGGTGTTCGCAAATTAATGCGGGAAATAAAAATTTGGCTTTGATCACGGCGGCAACCTTCTCACTCTTTGCTCGGACACGCCCTCCGTCACAGGAACGCGTGAGCATACCAACTGGTACCACATCCCAGTTCATAGATCCATCAGGTTGCAAACTATCTAAAAGTGGCAGGAGAGGGAACATTACCGCTGTCACTGGAACCTCCTTTACATTATCGCTGCGTGATTGTTCACGCTCCCTATCAGCAGCCAGCTCGTTATGAAACTCTCGTTGCCCTAGTGCGTCACACATGTCCGAGAAAACCTCCGCAAGATCGTCGTTCAGCGTCATTAAATCTCGCGACAATATGCGGGTGTCAAATAGCTCTGAAAAACAAATATCGGCGGCCTTTTGAAGCATTACTTTAGGCGACGTGCTTCCCAAGCATGACATGTTTTGCTCTATAACGAGGCGAAACGTATTCGACAAATCTTCTGTAAACTCCATTTTATCCTTCGTGAACCATTTGCTGCGAGGTAGAAGCACACCGCGGTAGATTGAATTGACTGCGTCCGTAGTGTAGTGATCGCTTAACAGGTAGGCTCGATTATATGAGCCGTGAACTGCTGCAGAGCGTGATGGCGTAAAGATGAAGTTTTCGTACATCTGTAGCAGGTTATCAATAAAGGGGACGTTATCAAGAAAACCCTGTTCCGTGAGTGCGACGTACAGGTGACCGAACGCACGTAATCTCGACGTTCTAAATAGCTCACCACTAGCCAGTAACAAGTATTTCATATGATGCGTCACCATCATAAATCCTGCGAGTAACGGATTCATGCGTGCCAAGGCATGACCTCGAGTTGAATTCTTTATTCCATCAGCACATTCCTGAATGAGGCCATCCAATGACGCCCCGCCCTTCATCAGTGCGGCCTCCATGTTTTTCACTAATGATTTTGAATGCTGGAAGGTCAGACTTACGTTTCGGCTAAGGCCCATGTCTCCTTGCAACGCGACGACAGACTTGATCCAGCAAATGCACACAAAAACTAAGGGAACTGTGACCTTGCGTGACTGGAAATATTCCTCAAAAAGCGCCATGAATGTCCCGACTAGCTCGCCCCGCTTATAATAGGACTTTGCGTTCTTTGTCTTACTGCGAATCGCGTTATACATCATTGGCAACTGTTGCATCAGGAACAACACAGTGTTATCTGAATCTGGTAGTATATGTTGTGGTGTTCGTTCTTCGCCATATCTCTCCCCAATGTATTCCTCAGGAATGGAAACCAGATTCCAGTACAGGTCCTTTTTGTCTTCTTGCACACCGACAGTCGAAGAAAAGCTCACTAACGTCCACCACACAGTAGTGAAGTCACTCAGCAGCATGCCCCTAGAAAATGTGTACGTTCCATTTTTCTTGAATTCCTCTCGGATATCGTGGGAAGCCTTAGCAATCTGATCCTTCAGGGTAGTGGAAGGGTTGTCCATGAGCACAAAAAGCAAGTCTTCCGCCGTCTGCAGTGCTGGATACCGCACCTGCAGCCCCGCGGTCAGCGCATCAGCCAAGTCCATCGCAATCTTGACCACCACCGTGGCCTCCACCATCGTGCGCTGCTGCTTCTTCACTTGGTCGTACACGTTAAAAACTTCTTCCACCAGCTCCTCCAGTTCCAGAAAGAAATAGGCCACTTCCAGTCGCAGATCCTCATCGAACGCCTGGTCAAACAGGCGCTTCCTGTCTGCTTTCGCTCGCTTCGGGGCGTCCCTTTCCTTCACGAACACGTCCTCGTCGGGGAAGTAGTCCTCGTCCACCTCCAGCACCTTGTAGTAGTTCTCGAACTTTTCACTCTGCACTTTTCCAGCTGCGAAAGCCGCGTCTCTCTGCTCGGTCTCCATCCTCTTGAGCGTCTGGTACCAGTCCTTGAGCAGCTCCAGGAAGTGCCAGTGGCCCACCTGGGCCTCGTCGTCCTCGGCGAAAAACGTGGCTACGTGCTCGCGGAACGTGATGGCGCACTGGCAGGCCGCGAGCGCCTTGGGCAGCTCCTGCAGCAGCTTGGGCGTGAGCATCGAGGGCGAAGCCGCGATCTCCTCGACGACCTCGTTGAACTCGTCCAGCTGCACGCGCTTGCTGCGCGCGCGACGGCCGCGGCCACGCGCGCGCAGCAGCCAGTCCAGGAAGAAGGCGGTGGCGCGCTTGTAGCGCGCGTACTTGCTGGCGGGGAACGCCGCCATGCCGCGCGGAGCTTCTGCGGTAGCGCGCGGATTATCGAATGCGCACTCGGGAGGGACGACGCCAGCTTGTCGTCTTGTCGCAAGTGGCTGCTGGGTCAGGAGTGATGGTCACGAGGTAATTCTGATCCTGAAGGCGCGTTGAAGGGGGGTAAACGTTGTTCGGGTTTGCGTAAATCCTCGTTCGGACTAGCGTTATTCTTGACCGCTGTAGCGGGAAGCAGCGGCGTAAATCCTCGTTCGGACTGGCGTTATCCTTGACGTGCTGCTGGCTTCAGGCCGCCGCTGCATCCCGAGCGAAGCCATCGGCAGACAGCAGAAACTGAGCGACGCGGATGCAGGAGCTGCACTGCGAGAGACTGCGGTCGGCGAGCTCGATTCCTGCGCGGGCGCCCGCTCCGAGGACCTGCTGGCGAGCCTTGGCCACGTCTTGTTCACTCGGGCCGCCGTATACAACGCGCTTGTCGAAGCACGCCACGCCGTTCATGTCTGCGCTCGCATGGATCGCGCCGGCGAATACCGAGAACTGCGCTGTGCTCGCAGAAGTCGCCAGGTCGAAGTAGAACGGCCGCCCACCCATTCCGTCGAGTTTGACCTGCACCTCGTAGCGATCCACCGTGGGCATCAGATACCACTCCAGCGCGCGAAGTGAGTCGGGGCTGGCAGTACGCCCCATTCCCATCCCGTTGCGGGCTCCGGAGTACGTCTGCACCAGCTCTCGAAACGCTCCCGGCTCACGCTTCCCAAACGGGGTTTTCAGCAAGCGCTTCTCCAGCACATCCAGAATCTCGCGAGCCTGGGGCTTCCTGTCGACGGAGACGCAAAGTTGGGCCGTGCCCACCACAAACTTAGTGAACTCCATCGTTGTGTTACAGAGCGTCTGCACGGCGGCAAGGGCGGGGGCTGTGATTGCAGCGTGATCGATTCGATGGAGCTTTTGCATCATGTGAATGACTTGGGAAGCTTCAGATGCTATCATCATGCGCAAGCGGCGATCCGTCGAATTGACTCGGCTCGCATGGGACGACAGCTCGACAATTCCTTCCACCTTTTCGATCAGCTCGCACGATCGCTTGGCATCCGCGAGCTTGCTATCGGCAGGAATACTCAAATCTCTCAGGCGAGCAAACATTGCAGCCGTATTTTCAAGCGAGTCATCCAGAACAGTGAGATGCTTCGGGGCATCGATGCCATCAGTTTCTGTAAATGACAGGAGATGCTCGAGTGTGTTTGCTGTGTCGTCTTCTTCCCCAACTTGAGAACTCACGATGTTCGGCGTGCCTGCAGACCCTTGTCCTTTGCCCTTTTTGTTCTTCTTTCCCTTCCTTTTGCCTTGCTTTTTTGCTGCATTTGAAGTATTCGCTTCGGCATTTGAAAATACGCGCTGGCGCTCTTCATCGCATTGAGCGGCTATCGACTTGCGCAGCCGCTCTGCACGACGAGATCCTTCGTGCCGGAATTGCGCGTCTCGACTTCTCGTATTCTCGGATCTTGCTTGACTTCCTTCAAGTGTTGCAATCGAATCAGCAATGTCGCGTGCCCATGCACGGTCGGCAGTCAGATCACAAACACGTTTTCCGTTGGCGTCCTTGATGCGGAGATCTGCTCCGAGCGCAGCCAGCATACGGTACAAACCAAGATGCCCGTGTTTGACAGCCAAATGCGCAAGCGTCTTCTTCGTATCATAAGTCCGTGTGTTTAGGTCGACCATGTTATCCGCTTCAAGAATAATGCGGACTATATCTTCGTGGCCCGCAATAGCGGCACTATGTACAGCCATAGTTCTACAAAGATCGTCACGGGGGCATCTCAAATTGCTTTGTCTGACATCACTCCTGCAATGCAGCGTAGGTTGGATGACAAGCGCTCCCATCTGAATCATCCACTCGACCAACTCAGCGTCGTGTGCGGAGCCAGCAGCGGCTTGGTGCAACAACGTAGACAAATCGTCACGGGGCGCAGTCGCGAGGTTGTGTGGGTTGAAGACACTAGGATCCGCCCCGGATAATGAACGAAGAGATAGCATATTCAAAAGTTCAGGATCTCGCTTGATTTCTGTCTTGATAGTGTTCAAATCTTGCTCCGAAAGTGGACCATCACTGTCTTCCAGTATATCCATCAGGTCACAAAATACGTTCTCGCGATTTTGACCCCCAGTGAGTTTCTTAAACGACACCGTACCATACTCTTGATTGATATAGTCGGGGCGTAACGGAAACGTAAAATACTTTTTCTCACAGATCAGAGATGGAGTGGCAAATTTGGCCTTGATAACTGCTGCTGTCTTCCGGCACATCACCTTAACAATTTCGCCATCCAGCCGACCCCTCTGGATAGCATTGGCTCCGGTTGGTAGCGCTCGTAAATCTAACGAACCGTCTCGCTGAAGACAATCCAGGAGCGGCATCAAATGACTCATCACCGCATCCTCCAATGCGCGGTTCACTCGGTACTGGCGAGAGTCGCCAGGCGTTCGACGCGCAATGTAGTCGTCGTGATACTGCCGTCGATATAACTTGTCACACATTTCTGAAAATGCGTCTGTGAGGTCGTCATTGAGCTTGAGAATGTCACGTGATAACACCCGCGACTGGAACAGTTCCCTCGAACAGAGATCGGCAGCCTTGCTGAGCATTGATTTCGAAGAGGACCCCCCTAAAATCGACGTATCTTGGACAAATCGATCATGTGGAGTGCCGTTCGGACCTTGATTCCGTCGCTTCCAGTAGGTGGAGAAGAACCTCGGTACATCGCATTTACAGAAGCAGCAGTCATATGCGAGCTCAGCGAATATGTGCGATTGAATGCACCATGTACAGCAGCAGCACGTGACGGAGTGAAGATCATTTGATCATAAATGCTCAGCACTTCATCGAAAAATGGTATATGCTGGAGAAATCCTTGAGTAATCAAGGCATGGTAGAGATGGCCAAATGCCCGAAACCTCGACGTCACCATAATGACTTCACCTCCAAGATTCAAATACTGCAAATGATGGCTCAGCATTTTGAGACCAGCTAACAAGGGGTTCGCTCGTTCCAAGTGCCTGTCCTTGTTGGACTGCTGAATCTCATCCGAACAGTGCTTAAGCAAGTCATGAATTTCTTGATCATTCACTCTCACAGCACCCTTTGAATAACTGACATCTAGATTTTTCATCAATTTCGTTGAGTGCTTAAACATAAGGCTCATGTTGCGACTGAGTCCGGCATCTCCCTGCAAGGCAGCAACAGCTTTCATCCAGCAGACGCATGTGAATACCATCGGGACTGTGACCTTGCGCGACGTGAAGAACTCATCCATCAACGCCATAAACGAGCCCGTGAGTCCTGATGGGTCATATCCAGATCCTGTAGCAGCCTTCTTTGCTATTATAGTGTTGTACAAATGCGGCAACTGCTGCATCAGAAAAACCACCATGTTGCTAGGGACTGGAAGTACGTAGTGTGGCGTACGTTCTTCCCATAGGTTTCCCCAAAGAATCCATCCCGAAGAATCATAGTTTGTCGAGCACTCGCAGGGATAGCAGATGTAAAGCTGGCGAGCGTGCTCGCTACACTCACAAAATCCACCAATAGCATGCCCGGGACAAAATGGTACGTTCCGTGTTTCTGAAAACTCTCCCAGAAGTTGGCAACCGCATCAGCAATTCGCATCCGGGAGCTGATAGGCATCTTACTCGTCACAATGTTGAACACATCCTCCGCCGTTTTCAGCGCCGGATACCTCAGCTGCAGCTTGGCTGTCAGCGCCTTCGCGCTGTCCATGGCTAGCTTCACCACCACCGTAGCCTCGACCATAGTTCGCTGCTGCTTCTTTACCTGATCATAGATCGTAAACACTCCTTCCACCAGCTCCTCAAGCTCCAGGAAGAAGTAGACGACCTCCAGCCTCAGATCCTCTGCAAAGGCCTCGTCAAATAGTATTTTCCTGTCCGCCTTGGTTGTCTTCGGCGCTCCAGGCTGCACGGCCGTATCTTCATCCGGGAAATAGTCCTCATCCACCTGCAGCACCTCGTAATAACTCTCAAACCTCGTGCTCTCCAGCTCCATAGCAAGCTTGGCGCTCTCCATCTCCAGCAGCTCGTCGTCGTCTGCTGCCTCGGTGTCCGCGTGCATCAGCGCCTTGTGCCAGCTCTTCAGCAGCTCCAGGAAGTGGCGGTGCCCCTGCTGCGCTGCGTCATCCTCGGCGAAGAACGCAGCCACGTGCTCGCGCAGCGTAATGGCGCATTGGCAGGCCGCGAGCGCCTTGGGCAGCTCTCGCAGCAGCTTGGGCGTGAGCGACGTGGGCTGCGCCGCGATCCCGTGCACCACGTCGTCCAGCGTCTTGAGCTCCACGCGCGCGCCCGCGTGCTGGCCACGTCCACGCGCACGCAGCAGCCAATCCAGGAAGAAGGCGGTGGCGCGCTTGTAGCGCGCGTACTTTCCCGCGGGGAACGGCGCCGCCATCGCGTCTCGCACTTGCGCAGTAGGCGGCAACATTGGAAATGACGCAAGTGCTAGTTGGCTGGTGGCGCCGGGGACTGCAGCGTACAGTGTTTTGTACCGACGCTGCGCTCGCCCAAGTTGAAGTGGCTCACTTCAAGTGAGACCGGGGGCCGTTGCACATTTTGCCGAAGAGGTATGAGGAGGCGCGCCCCGCAGCGATCTGCTCGGCTGCTTCGAGGTGCACGTGCTGCGGTAGATAACCAGCCCGGTGATAGTCGAGCGCGTGGTTCTATAAGTTTTGAGGCGGGGAAGTTGAGGACTCCGAGTTCGAATTCGAGTTCGTCCTCAGTGGTGAGTACAACTTCGTCTTCGTTGGTTGCGAAGAGGAAGGTGGAGGAACTTTTTCGACGGCAGCAGCCTCACTCGCTCGTCCAGTCGACTGAGAAGCTGTTGGCAGCGCTGCGGATTGCCCCGACGTTGATTGTCAACGGGGTGGAACTATTGCCCAAGGCCCCTCCAGCCCCCACGGTCGCTGTGGCGGCATCGGGGGCAGGAACTCGCACTAGGATTTCAACGACAGCAGCGTGGCGCTTCAAGCCGGACTCGGGGAGATTCCGCTATGGCCTGAGCCTGCAATATTCGCCTTCGGACCCGGAGTTGACGCTGGCGTCCTTGAAGGACGTACGAGTTCAGCTCACTTCCTCAGTCATGCAGTCGGCTCGTTGCATCCCGCTGGCAATCGGCGACGCTCTGAGCACTAGAAGCTGGCGGCTTATTGCAAAAACTGACGGTCGCGTTGGCTTGGCTCTCTACGATATTTCTCTTGGTGACTGGAATGCGAGCTCTCTGGTGGCGCTTGTCTGGACTCAGAAGCGCGAAGTTGCTCGATTCTTCCTGCAGCTGCATACCACAGAGCTGCTGTACTCTGCACCCCAGCGAGCGCTGCCGGTCCGTCGAGATGACGATTTGGACCATACACACGGGCTGCATTCGTACACAACAGCGATCAGTCTACGTTCGCTTGACGAGCTCTTTTGGGAACGCGAGGTTTACCAAGTCGAATTCCCATCACCTGAGGTTGGTGCACAAATCGTCACTGTGCCACTACTGGGCAATGTTCACGGAGGAACCGTAGCAGCTAGAGACCTTGTGCTCACATCGGAGATTGAGCCAGCACTCCATGTCGAGACAGAAGCGGTCAACTATGCTATGGAAAACTGCATTATAGTAGATTTCACGCTATGGGATGCCGAATGCGTACCAATATGGGGTTTTACGCGTGCTTTGGAACTAAAACGAGGCGATGAACAAGAGCAGCAAAACAATGAGGAAGGTTGCTTCGATATGTCTGTCAGCTCTCTTGGCGGTGAAGCACAGCGGTTCAGGCTACAATTTAAGGACACTCTTCGAGGAAATGGACTCACTATCGAATTGACGAAGCTCGCGCTGCCTGGGAAGAAAACCAAAATCTGGGTAAGTCGAGTCGACCCTATGCTCAGCCTCAAGTTCATTAACTCGACATTTGGCACAAACTACTAGCAAAAAGAATCGAAAAAAGATACAAACGAATATTAATGAGGGTTACCAGAACTTTGAAAAAGCACAATACACCGAAGCCAAGCCTTTTTGCTTGCTGTGTCTACATTCTCAAACTAGGAATCTCGGTATCAGGTTCTTCTACTTGGCCACACAGCTTACCATTTGGGCCTTGCAGCTCAAGCGCTTGACGAAATACTAGGATGGCGTCGTCGTGGTCACCGCGCAAATGCAGTAGTTTTCCGAGAAGCGATAGCGCCCCGATAGAAGTTGGATCCAGTTCAAGGGCACGTCGAACAGCCTCCTCGGCACCCTCATTATCTCCTGTGCCGTCCAGTGCTTTCGCCAGATGGAGCCAAGCCGCTGCATTATCGCTCTCCAACTCAACGCTACGCTGCAATTCAATTGCGGCTCTCGCAAAATCTCCTTTGCTCAACAATGCTTCGCCTAGCTCGTGGTGCGTGGCTGCAACATCCAGAGGTGGTTCTATCTCCTCGAGTAGGTCGGCGGTGCTGCTCATCCTTCTGCCTCCGTTCAAGAAGGCTAAAGTCGCTGCAATTTCTGCCTCCTCGTCCTCATCTTCGTCCTCAGGTGGACTCGAGTATCCACTTTCCCTGTATGTTTTGGCAATAGTATCCCACGCGCGCTTTTCCTGCTCTGCCCGTACGATTTCCTCTTCACTGCGTCGCATGGCTACTCCAAGTTCACGCCTCGCGTCCATCAGCTGCTGCATACGCTGTTCCAACTCCTGGTCATCGCTAGAGCAACATGAATTAACTTCAGATAGTCGTTGCACATGCAATGATTTATCCAGGGCGGAAGAGTGTGGTCGAGGGCGCCGCGACCTGCTTCGGCGTCTACTGGGCTCCGGCTCCGATTCCATGGAATGTCCATGCCGTTCGCGCAGTTGGCGCTGACGCTCCAGTACTGTCGGCTGAGCCGGTTGAACTGACACAAAGATTGAGCCCATGGAGGGCTGTAATGACTCGATCGCTTCCGAGGCTGCTGTACTCCAGTTCCACGGAGCCGAGACAGGAGCGAAGCCATTCATATTGACATCGCTGTTATTGTCGTTATCGTATCCCCATTCAAACGGCCCATGGCGCTGCGTTGGCTCACTGTAGACCGACTTGCTCCGCCTGTGGTAGCGCAGCGAGGTGCTGGAATAATTACTGCTCAGGTCGCCGCTGTCAATGTACGGGTATGCTCCCCCCGTGCGGGTGACGCGCTCCAAGGCGCGCACATTAAGCTGCTTCTGAAGATCATCAAAGCAGCACGCGCACACTCGCTGCGGCTGGAAGAGTCCGAGATGCTTGAGCGGCACCCGATGCCTCGAATGGCGCCCGCAGACCGACGCGCCGCAGCTCCGACAGTGGTGGCGCTGCCGGAAGTAGCCGAACTTGGCGGCGCACAGCCTGCACCTCGAGGCCAGTGCCCATCTCGGAGGCGGCACGTTTGGCGTCATCATGGCCGCGAGCGTCTCCTCCTGCGTCATGGACCTGGTGGTGCTGAACCTGTCCGACCTCCTGGCCTCTCTGTCGAGCTCGCTCTGCTGCTGCTGTTGCGCTCCCTGCTCCGGTTTCTCCGCGGGCCATGGCGACGCCGGCAGCACCGCGACGGACGGCGCGCCCGTGCGCGCGTGCGCCTCCAGCACCTGCAGCAGCGACAGCACGGCGCTGGTGGCCACGGGCCGCTGCTTGGCCAGCGTGAGCGGCGTCTTGCCGTCGGGCGTGCGCACGCCGATGGCCTTGGGGTACACGTGCAGCAGCGCCTGGATGGCCTCGAGCGCGAGCCGCTTGCGCACCGCCAGGTGCAGCGGCAGCAGCCCCGCCAGGTTGCGCGTGGCGGCCGCGGCCGGGTGCGCGCGCGCCACGGTGAGCAGCACGCGCGGCGGCGCCTTGGGGTCGCTGCACACCCAGTGCAGCGCCGTCATGCCGAAGGCGTCGGCGGCTCTCGCCAGCCGCGGGCGCAGCGCCAGCGCCACCAGCAGGCGCGGGAAGTCGCCGCTCTCCGCGAGCTGCACGGCGGCCAGCGGCGCCGCCAGCTGGTCCTCGGGTGTGAGCGCGGGCTCGGCGCGGTGGTCGGCGGGCACCTGCTGCTGGCGCTGCAGCCGCACGGGCTCCATGGTCGTTTCCTGGGGGCGCAAATCCGGGAATGCAGAGGTCGCCCAAAATAACAAATCACTCGGTTTGGGGGGCGGCTTGCTTGAAGTTGTTGCAGGATCGGTGGTGCGTGGGGAAATAGAGGTGTGTTTACAGCATCAGATGATGAAGTGTATGGAATTGGACAGGTTGAGGTGTGAGCTGTTGACTGGGGGGAGGGATGCGTGTGCATTGCTTCTGGAGGGTATACGGTTTATTGTTATGTCGCGAGGTGTCGCGAAAAAAAAAAAAATGGTGCGACCACGCCGCGGCGTTTCGAAGAGGGCTGGGGAAAAAGACTGCTGAGCTGTGAGTGCCTTCGCTCTGCGACCGAGCTCGTCTGATAATTTTGGCGGTGGCGCAGGATGCCAACCAGCAGCGCTCGCCGGGTCTCAATTCCCCGCGACTAGCGTAGCGTCCGCTTCTGAAGTTGCTTGGGGAAATGGGCTCATGCACCACATGGGTTCAGCGGTACCTTCACAAACGAACCTTCGTTGCGCGTTCGCGGGAGGAGACTAAGCTTCGGATTTCTGGCTTGCCCATTGCGGTCGGATATTCGGGACTGAAGGGCAACAAACTGTTGCGTTTTTCACCGATGAACGAGATGTCTCACTGCAGTCTTATCAACCCGTCAATTCATGGCGAGGCTTCCTTCGCGCATGCTGGTTCCAAATAACTTTGTTAGCGCTACTGAAGTATCATAAATTAACAGTCCGCGGGCATGCGACAGCTACAGTACCAGCAGTCATTTTCCCGTTTTTGATCCATTGAGATTGACCATCTACGCACGACGTTACTAGGTGAGATCCGACGGTGCTAAACCATCAGTCACTACAAAGTACTTCAGTATCTTGCTTCCCTGCGCTCCCGCTACAAGCCTGCCACCGTGGCTGGCTGCTGTGTGCACGTCAGCGTGGGGGCCACCCTGGCAAAAGCATGCGATTGCATGGATTCAGTAGGAGATCGCTGCCGAGCCATATTACTTCAATTCTCATCTGCTGAAATTACGGCCCAAAGTTCTCGCTGCCTGCCAATACGCCATCCCTCTACTCGGATATGTCCCGCATACTTCGGAGATGATGACCACGATGGCTACCACTACTTTTTTTCAAAGCTGACGACGAGTTGACTTAATAAGATTGATATAGAGACGGAAGAGGTTTCGTACAGCTGAGGAGCGCCACGTTTGAGAGTTATTATGATGTTCTAGAGCTGGACGAAGACTATTTCCATGATTATGATAATTTCCCGGACCCTAGCAGTCATAGTGGTTTTGCTTGCGCAGCAATTATTGGTCTTGTACAACGCGTTCGTAGGTAGGATGATCGATACGGGGACTGGATTCAGTAACACTGAATTGGCAAGCTCAAATCAAGTACTACAATGGATTCTTGGAACTGAATAACGGAAGACATTTATTAATGACAACGTTTTGAATATTTATACTTACTTAAGTAAGCAAATTGTATTTACGCCTTCACAGGCACGGTGCTTCCAATCATAAATACTTGTAGTTAAGCCAAACACAGAGTTACAGGGAAAAATGTGATTGATCACCCCAATTAGCTGGCCAACAATCTGGTGAGCTCAACACATTGATTGACGCTATTTTTCTCACTAAGTAAGGTGCTATGTCATGGCGAGAAAAATGTGTATCGTACAGTGGCTCCTGCAAAACCGATGAGAAAAGAGCTCGCGAGCGGCCGTAGATGCTACAGGGTTCCAATTCGGCGACCAAGGTTCAGAAGTTTTCTCAAGCGCTGCACTTCTCCTCCGTGGGGGCTTTTCGTAATGCTGTAGAGGCCTGATCGATCAGTATTTGATTCCCAATGTGGTTTATCTTTCTTGATAAATCACACACAAAAGACATCACGAACAATTCCACAGAATTGTGCTTTCTGGCCTATAAAAGCCACCCTGAGTTTATATGTTTCGTGTGCACCACATATTCGACGTTTTGATCGTTAAAAATTTCAGAACGAACGCGAGCAAGCATGCAGTGCTTCATGGCTACGCTGTTCATAACGCTGTTAGCTGCAATGCAACCTACTACTAGCAGTCAGTATGCCATTGACGGCCATTTTCTTCTTCTCGTTTTTTTTTCATGACGAGTGTCTGATCTTGGCTTATCTAACGATATTAAACTTGTTTGGCACACAGAAACTCGAAGTGAAAATATATGCGAGACCGAGAAACAGACCTCAGGATACATTAAAATACCGAACCGTGATGACACTCACTACTTCTACTGGTATTTTGAGTCGCGCAACACACCTTCTGCCGACCCGTTGATCGTGTGGATTCCAGGCGGACCAGGAGAAGGTGGTACATATGGCCTTTTGGCTGAAATCGGACCGTGCGCAGTTAATGATGACCTCTCAACAACGCTGAACAGCCATTCGTGGACGTCCGTAGCGAATGTTGTGTGGATTGATGTCCCCGGAAATGCTGGGTTTAGTTATTCGACCGTCGCTGAAGACGACGAATTTACAGACGAGCGTGTAGCCGAAAGCATATTTTGGTTTCTTCAGATATTTATTCAGAAATATCCGGAGCTGCAGGGACGGGAATTGTTTCTGGCGGGCGAGAGCTATGGAGGTCACTTCGCAGCATCAGTGGCAAACTACATCTGGTCCCATCAGAGCAAGCAAACCTTTCCTTTTGCTTCTGCTGAGATAAATTACATTAACCTTCGGGGTATCACGATTGGTAACGGACTCGTCGATCCAGTGGAAGTTTTCACTCATTTTGTGGATATGACCACGAATTCATACAATATCAGCCTTGTGAACGAGCTTCAGCTGGTAGCAATGAAAGCAGCAGTTCCCCTTTGCCGAGATCTGATGATCCACTGCCAAACCAACATTTCCGTTTGTGGACTGGCTGGATACTACTGTCAGCAGACGCAACTACTGCCGCTGCTGAGAGCTCATCGAAATCCATACGACATACGCCAGGAGTGTCAAACTTCCATTTCGAATGCTAGCGCTTGCATGCCGCAGGTTTCCAAGATAAAGGACTACTTAGATTCTCCCAAGCTGCGTACCTTTCTCGGAGTTCACCCGAGCCGCAGGGAATGGATCCTGTTGAACAGTACAATCAACGCTGCCTTTTTCGCCGCACCAAGCTACTCGGGGTACTTGTCTATGGACAAGTCGCTTTCCAACTTGCTGGATGCTGGTATCAGAGTTTTGCTGTACGCCGGGGACGCTGATATCTTGTGCAACGTTTACGCCACCGAGGCCACCGCCAAAAAGTTGAACTGGAGCGGTGCTCCAGGTTTCAATGCCGTCCTAGAACGCCCATACCTGGTCCCGTTGGAAACCACGAAAAATATCGGCACCGTGCAGTCCTACTCACAGTTGACGTTTGTGAAGGTTCGTAATGCTGGCCACATGGTCCCTGCAGACCAACCTGAAGTCGCTCTCGACATGATCACCAAGTTCATCCGAAACCAAACATTCTGAGTGCATGAGTAAGAATTCATGAGTAAAAAGTTCTAAGTTGTGTCGCTAGGTAAGAATCAAAACGTTTGGTTTTTCAGTAATACTGTATCCTGAATTACGTATCTACACCCCTAATAACTGATAAGCTTTACTTAACCATTGGGCCCATAGCAATCGCTATATCTATCAGTAGATTCCGCCACACAGAGTAAAATGCGTTTTTGGCTGTGGACAATACTACATGTAGTACTTCCCCAGTGCCACACTGGCTGAAAGCATACTTTACCTAGATATGAAGTTGCTAAGATCTGTCCTCATTTTTCAGATCGCGAGCACTCCTAACTTAGTTAGGAGTCCTAAGTTTGGATACCAAGATTTTAATATGGCGCAGCTTTGCTCAGTCAACATACGTACAAAAAGCTCGTAGAGGATCAACCAAATGGCGTGAACGAAGTACTTACTAAGGTCAAAATTATAACAACGCAAGCAACTTCATCATCTAAGATCGCTATAAACTATTGCAGTTCATCACACAAAACGCAAGAGAATTAATGTGAACCTCCAGCCTCATTTACAAAATGCTCGAAGACTGCAAACAACTATGTAAAGTGGAAGTACGCCGTGTTAAGAGAGAAGCTGCTAGGTTTCTCTGAGCCAGAGCCGGTCATGGCCCACGCGAACGCGATTTAGCAGACGCCGCCAAAGAAATCAACCTTGATAGGGCCACTGTTACTCACTTCGCTAAGATCGCCCCAACGCCAAAAACAACACGGGGCCGAACGCCAGGGATTTTTGGGCGTTTACTTTATGACGCTGCCGAGTGGTCTATCAGGATGAGCGGGCTGTAGACGTCGCTGCTGCACTGGGTCGTGGGTCGATGCACGGCCTCTCGGCTCACGTTCTGACGAGATTAAAATGCCTCTCGAATTATCCAAGAGCTTTTGAGCGCAAAAGTGCGCTTGATTTGGACTCTAACCTCGAGACAATGAAAGTCTACGTGGTGATCTAGAGCAAAGAGGTACCAAAATGCGCTTGCAGTTCCACAGGAGGAATTATCAGTGTACATGGGTCTACATACCAAAATCGAAAACACAGAATATCTTTGCATGAATGCTGCAAAGAGTTCATCAGGCATAGGCAGCCTGTCGTACCTACCTTCATCGGAAGACTCTATAAAATGAATTACTCAAGGAGCTTTAACCAACACCTACGTCATCACTTAGCGGAAATTAACGGGTCCATGAACAGAAGACAGCGAAAGATCACCGCCGACAGCGCGCTCCATCGTTGCAGACAAAGCATCAGCAGTGAATTCGGCGTCCAGCGAGTGTGTACCAACACGCGTCTTACCACGCTTCGTACGGATAATGAGTAGGCCCGGATTCTGTCCTCTGTGACTGTGACCAACCGCCGTTTCCACCAACTTTCGCACGGTGCGCTGTTGAGACTTCCAATCCACGTACGCAAACTTGAGACTCTTAGAGTGACGGAACTTGGTTGCCACATTTTGCGCCACCTTCATTTCCTGCGCGCGCTTCTGCTTGTCCCCAGAGAGAATAAACAACGCGCAAAGCGACGACGCGTCCGACGTCGCGTGTTTGCCCACGTTGCACAACTTGGCCGCGTTGCCGGCGTGCAACTTCTCCAACATGCCCGACTCGCGCATGCGGTGCAAGCGAGCAATGTGCTTCTCGATCGCAAAGTTGTACACCTGGTACTCGTCTAAGTCGCCTTCATACTTGCTGAGCTTGCCTTCCCAGACGTACGCGAACGACGGGTACGACTTGATGCCCTTGGAGCGGCAAAACTCCTCGTACTTGTCGCAGTTGATGGCACCTACGCGCACCTTGCCCTCCAGATCGCGCGCAATGTTTTCGTACTTGCCGCGGAACTCCGCGCTGGGCACGTCCATCGAGTAGAACTGCACGAGCCACTCGTTGTTCGCCTCTTTGCCCGGGAACTTCTTCTTCGACAGCGATCTAACTGGCGAGTCCGATGCGAACAGCGTCGTCGGCTGCCGAGCCTGTCTGTTCCCACCATACGCCGCTCCAGGGCGCTTGGCGTGTCCGAACCCGTCCATGCCGCTGAACTGGAACTCGTTGGGCATGCCGCCCATGCCGCCGAAGCCTGCACCTCCCGGGAAGCCCCCCCCAAAGCCCCCCGCACCTGCTCCGAAGCCGCCCGCACCTCCAGAAAACCCCCCAGCGCCTCCGCCAAACCCGTGACCGAAGATGTTCTCGAACATCTTCGTGAACGACGCCATGTTCTCGTCCGTGGAGCGGCGTTTGCCCTGGCCCGCGAAGCCTCCGGGGAAGCCGCCGGGGCCCCCCGCAGCGCCGAAGCGGCGCGCGTCGTCGTACTCCTTGCGCTTCTCCGGGTCCGAGAGCACCTCGTAGGCCTCCGACACCTCTACGAACTTCTCCTTGGCGCGCTCCTTGTCCTCGGCGTTCTCGGCCTTGTCCGGGTGGAACTTGAGCGCCAGCTGGCGGTACGACTTCTTGAGCTCGCGGTCCGAGAACTGCTTGCCCACGCCCAGCACCTTGTAGTAGTCTTTGCTCGGGTCCATGGCCGCGAGCTGCGCGGCCGCGAGCAGCAGCAGCGCCAGCAGCAGGCGCAGCTGCACACGCGTCGAGCTGGGACTCGGCATCTCTTAACGTAATATTTCGGGTTTGTTGGTTTGTTGTTCCGAGTTTTTCGACCTGTTTGGTAGACGGCAAATTGGAAAGTGAACGAAAAGAACAGCTGGTGTGCGTCTACAGCGCCGACGGCCTGCCACGTCGCCTTCGACTTGGCTCGCGCGTCGAGCAGCAGGAGAAATTTCGAGAATGGAGGCTGGAGTGCGCCACGTCACTTCAACGCCCAAATTGTGGAAATGGGCCCCAACAATTCTCCCCATTTTTGCAAACTTGGGTAGATATGTCGTTTCAGGGAAGCAGACTATCAGATGTAGAAGGTAATTCGTGTAGGGAGGTATAAGAATGAATTATTTTTGAATTCGGGAGGTACATGTATAAGAATGAATTATTTTTGAATTCGTTTCAGGACAGCGTGATGACTAATGAAGTAGGCATACAAACACTCAAAGTCGACCAACGAGGGTAATTAGGTGTATGGTAACATGAAGCTGACACTGTGCCGACGTATAGTGTAGGCACCGAGGGGAAAATACGCTGGGCGCCAATTAAACCAGTTCACTTCACATCACTGGTATGTTCACTCTCTTACCGCCATAACACTCGAACTCAGTATGGGCCCCCAAGACCTTGCGCCAGCCAACTCCCAGCGCGCTCTTCAAACCGCCATCAACGCCTTCAAGCGCTTTGTTGCGACAGAAGGAGTTTCCATGGGCTTCATCGCTGCCTCTCTTGTGGGAGACGCGAGCGGGGCAGCGTTTGTGAATGTGGCGAGGCGGGTGAGCGCCTTTTTCGCCCAAGTGTATCACACGTAGCCATGGGGCTGTCCTTCCGGAGAAATACCCCTCCTTTCGGATTTCCCAATGGGGCCAGGCTCCAGAATCAGCACTGGGTGTCGCAAACGGAGTTGGCGTGCGACCTTGTGAATCCCTTTAGGTGTCATTTACCTTCGGTGGAACGGACTTCACCTGTTGATTTGTTTTCACTATGAAGAGGTCTTGAGGTGTAGATCACTAACGTTACTCCAAACGTAGGTCCCTACAGCTGGGTTGAGATCACAAGTAGACCTTCCCAACACAACCGTCAGTATACAGAGAGTTAATATGCAAATATACAACCGCTACTTATTCTTTTGGACCCTCTGGCGGAGGGTCCTTACACCAGTTCTACGAGTTTCTTCCGGACCACTGTTCGAATCCGGAAGCACCCCTTTCTCACGCGAACCAGCTCCCACAAGGAAATAATTAACTCCAAGTAGAAGACTTTCGGCAAGTTCAACTCCAGAGAACAACCTTCATCCAGAACACTATATAATTCTATCACACCGTAGTCAATCGATTGGATCTAGGGGTGACCACACACAATATCCTAGAAACGCAGTTCATATGAAATAGGACCTCCGGAAGGAGTGCCCACAATTGGAATATGATATAGGACAGATCCCCTCGGAGCGTGCGTCGCCCGATCACCGCCTAACTTGGACTTAGCCGCTTGGAGAGTCCCACGGCGGTATTCGCGGTCACGACGCGTCCAAACGCAGGTCTCACAGCTTAGGGCCGCCGGTGGGGTTGGTTCCTCCGGCCAAGGCTTGTTCCTTTCACTGATCAACAGTGCTCCTGGTTCCTAGAAAACCGAAGACACATGCGCCCTTGTTGGCAAATCGAATTCTCTGATTATCTAGTCTGTTAGGTGCATCTACCTACATTATCTCCGAAATCAGCCTCTTTTATTTATGATCGGGTGTGGCGTAATCATGGCGTCCGTCTGACGGGCGACAGTGGGCAGTCGGTGCGCAGTAAATCCCGGTTAGTGGTCTTGGTCGGTCGTTAATATCTTGACTTGACTATACCGTAGCATCTTAGTCCTAGGCGTCACTGAACAAGCACATTTTGCAAATCACTAGCATCACCAGCTGGCTGCACATCATAGTATTATCATAGCATGCACTTCAAATTATCTGGTACTGCTAATAATTAATCGTCGTCGCTGTCGATGTCGTTGCCTGAACCGATGTAATCGTCGGAGTCGACTTGGCCATCGGCTAAGTTGCACCTTTCTAAGACGGCAACGATAGCGTTTTCAATATGCTGTTCCTCAGGGACACTGGAGACCGTACGTGTGTCGTTCCGAATGCCAACTTTGGCAAAACCGCTGATTATTGTCTGTTTTCTGAGTTCTGACCAGCACATCGATACCCAGTGTACAATATTGGTACGACTGGGTGGCTTTAGTGTAAAGGGTTCATCGGTGAATTCGGCCTGTAGCAATGCGACTTTAGTATCAGTTTCCTCTTGAACCAGGTCCTTACGGGCACGATTTATTTCTTCTTGTAGTTTTGCTCTTTTCTGTTCGCGTTGCTGGGCCCAGCACGATGCTCCATCAATTGATTTCGCACCAAATCAATCCATAGTCGTCGAAGCCCTGCCTTAAAGGGTTTATTCTACGAGACGTCTGCCGGTTGGCAGACGTACGTGTATCTCGGTGGAACTTTAATGAGAACAACGTTAATTGTTGCTGCGTATGCGATGACTTCAGGGGTCTAGTGTCCTATGAAGTCATCCCACAGCAGCAAAATATTTTCTTCAATATTGGGGCGTGTGGCGAAATGGAACTTCAAAAACTCCGGCGACAATTCTTCGTTCCACTAGGCACACTTATTCCCATAGATCTGACAATCGCTGCCCTGCTGTAAAGCTCGGATTTCACATTTCCAAACTGTAGTACCGAATTCATGCCGTAACTTAGTATTTGCAGCATGCTTGTCCTCAGAATTAGATCGGGTAGCCTTAAAGAGAAGAAAGGGGGATACTTAGTCCCTTCCCAGTCTCCTAACAGCATTGCTGTAGCTCTTGTTTTTTCTTTGTTGGCACTTTTAACCCATACAGTCTTAACGCCGCGCTCTGAAATGGTCTGTTTAGGTAAATACTCAAAGCAAACAGCTACAAGTTGAAATCAGTGTGTTAGATCGGAACAAAAACCTATTAAATAAAAACATACCCGTTTGATCTGCATTATATACCCCAACGCACTTCTTTTCCACAACGGTTTGCAAGACCAGCGCCCGAAAAGCTTGTGCAGCTTGTACAGCATCTTGCGATGTCTTCTGGTCTTGGCGCGTCCTTGCGCGAAGGGAAAGCATGTGGCGACGAAACAATAACTTAATTCATGGTGGCGAAACCAAGAATTGGTCTCCTACGTACAGCTCAACCGCAATCTCCTTCGCCTCTAGCTCAAGCATTAATAGAGAAACAGAGGCTCCGTCCTTGCGTAGAGAGTTTGCCCAGTGGACAATTTCTACCTCGACTTCATTTGGGAGCACCGTCGCGGTTCCTGACTCTCGAAGATTCCTATGTAGACTCCGACCAGAGTCACAAGCGACCATAATAGTGCTAGTCTGCTTAGCCCATTTATTGATCTGTTTTTTCTTGGCACGTATTTCGTCAGCCGCCAAGTCGCCGTAGAAGTTAGTGATAGCCTCATCCAGACTGTGAGTCTGGAAGAACTCCAGCACCTCCTTCTTGTGTGCGTAGTCGATCGCTATGCGTTGGTATATCTTTCTTTTCTTCCCACTCCCCTTGATGTCATGCTTCCGCGTCGCTTTCCTGGAGCACGGTGAATACGCGTTGTTTTATGCGGAATAGAGCCTAAAAATAATGTCGTATGTAACGCAGCCATATGCTAAAAATTACTGTGTCCTATTGGCCAAAATGCAACTGACGCTTAGGAAAGAACGACGCTTAGGACTAAGACGCTACGGTACTTCGAATCTGGAAGGATCTTCTGGGTACAAATCAGGTAAGTAATCTGTC
This sequence comes from Phytophthora fragariaefolia, assembly GCA_030267785.1. Taxonomy (NCBI): domain Eukaryota; phylum Oomycota; class Peronosporomycetes; order Peronosporales; family Peronosporaceae; genus Phytophthora; species Phytophthora fragariaefolia. The sequence goes on along the minus strand of BSXT01000458.1, from coordinate 49,583 downwards.
GTCCCTCCAAAAGCGGAGTCCGGAATGCTGTCGGACGACTGCGTCCGGAGTCCGGGGGTTCGACTTCTGGTGTTTATCTTGGATTCAGTATACCCTGCGTCCGAAAGGGCATCAAACCTCCTCCTTCCGGATGTCATCTTGGATTCCTTTACCACTTGCGACCTTGCTCTCCACGCGCTTAATGATCTCTACCTTCGAGTCCCTTTCTGGGCCTGTCGCATGCAAGATTAGAGGGGTCGGACAAAATTTGTGAAGCCGCTTCATGTCATGAAACTAATGGATCGCGTTGGCGTTTATTAGGCCGTCGTTGAGGGACGCGTGGAAAAGCCTCTGGTCAAGATCTCCGTCATGAGCTACTTTCGGCGTGTGAAGAACTGGTTGCTCGACGCCTATCCGGCACACCGAGCTACCATCGAGAAGAAGTTGCTCAAGATGGGGCAGACGCTCTAGTGCCACTGCTTGAAGCTAGTGTGGGCGGGGCATGCTCAAGATGACAACCGCATGCACCAAGGAGGATCTACGTGTTATCAAGGACTGACCCTACTACGATGCTAGCAGTTCCAATGACTATCAAGATGCTGCGCTACTGGCTTTAATGTGGTACGTGTTTTCCGGACTTCCGACCTCGGATTCATGGTGAAGGGAATTCTATTGGTCAGTGCAGACAGCGTTGTGTTCGATCGGCTCATTCGGGTGAAGACAGATGAAGAACCACACATATCCCTCTTCCCGGACAAGGACAACTGCATCACATCCCCCTTAACGCTATTGCGATGGCGCTGGTGATGCAAGAAGCACTACATTCTCAGTTGCTTGACCATCCGCATTTCACCGCAAGAAGCTACGATCATATGAATGCCCCTTTATCGTCCCACTCACTGATGCTCTTGTTGCATTCGAAAACATCAATGAGCCAAGTGAGCAGCGTAAAACGAAGCGAACGCAAACAGAAGACAGCATGAAAATCCACGCCTATGTGAACCGCGTGGTCAAGACCACCTCAGCTGTTCAAGCAACCACAAAACCAACGGTAAACTTGATGTCTCACTACGACGCAGCGAAGCTTAACACACATATAGTGGCCCCTTGCCTAGTGCTCAGTGGGTTTTCGATCGAGGTACGCGGAACATGGCGGCTACTAACAAGGATTTCGTTTACGTTTTCAGCACTACCAGTGAAGACCAGAAAGTGGCACGTGTTCTTAGTGGTTGGGATTCGAGCAAGAAACCGTCAGTACCTACGCTCTCCTTGTTTGATTCCGCTAGCCAACAGCAAACACTACAACTAGTTAACCCCCCAGCGCTTCCCGTTGTATATTACAACATCGTTTTATGTACTTTTTCATAACATGTTGTAAAATACTACTTGTTAGGCCCTGGCTCGTTCGTCTGGGGCTGGTGCTGGGGATAAAATAGCACACTGCGATTGGCCAGCGAGTTATCCCCAGGAGCGCATAAAAGAGTTCTTTTATTACCACCCCTTGGGGGGTAGGCATACTTATCCCCAGGCAATATCAAGTTCCGGATGGGCAAAAAAAATGAACAGCGTCGAGGACTTGTACAACGCGGTCATTATCGTCTTGGAGAGTGCTTCAGTCGCAGCTACTACAGTGCATCTTCCTCAGCCAGAGCGGACGCTGAGTTTGAATGGACGGTCACGAAGCTTAATTTCGACAAGTTACTTACTTCTGAGCCCTACGACGGCTGGTTTCGTGATCACCTTCGGTGCTCGCAAGTAAATTTCATGCATATTTGTGCTATCTTTCGCCCTTTTGCAAGCTATGGTCTTTTAAAGTCTTTTAATGTCCAAAGAGGAGGTGAGTCTCTCGCTGGGCGGCCACGCTTGGGGGTGCTGATGAGCCCAGTGGAGTCGCTGAAGGGACAGTGGCTTGGGCAGTCCACATGCTCACGATAGGCTCTGATTGCATCGAAGCAAACCGCGGAGGTGCTTGATGGCTTGTCTCGGCGCTTGCGTCGGCAAGGGTCTGGCGGAATGAGCACGGTTGAGCTTGCGAAATCGCATGCTCATCTGGTGAGGGCACAAGTGACAGAAGGTTGTCCATGACAGCGGTCTAGAACGAAAACGAGCTCTCAGCCTGCTGGATCAGCGACCATCACGCGCGCTAAATCGTTTGTCTTGGGTGGCCACGGCGCGCCGCAGCTTGCAGAAAATCGATATGACAGGATATCCATTCGAAGAGCAAATACTCGGGCATCTGGGGCGGCAACAACGGATAGGGCTAAGAAATCCCGAGCACCAGCCCCAGATAGACGAACCACGGCCTTAAGGCTGCCCCGTTCTCTGTATGTTTGCACACGGCTAGGTAGAAATGCAAAGAAAGGCGATAAAAGGGGCAGACGTATCCATGCTAGAGACACGCAGGTCTTGTGATCCCGTGATGGGTGGTGGGTGTGCGACAGTTGGCACTTTGCCTCATTCGAGAATTAGCGATCAAGGAGCGCAAATGGTTCGTCGGCGGGAGACTCGGCTCGATTCTGACGCGTTCAAGGGGTGCTTGGAGGCGAGAAGCGCGAAGGATCGCCACCGCCTTTTGGTGGAGCACCGCACATACTTGGATGGCGAGCGGTAGAACGATGTCGACTTTGGGGATCAGGACCCACCGCGAGGGCCGCCGCCGCGCGGGCCGCCTCAAAGAGTTTGGCGGCCGGCAGCGGCGCCACGCAGATCCCCGGTGCGCAATTCGGCGGCTTATCTGGCTGTGTTGGAACAGGAGGGGGCTGAAAGGGCTGCAGACGTATGTTGTTCCCACACTCTCAGCGGCTAGCAGATCACTGAGCAACATCTACTTTAGGTGCCGTGCCTGGTGGGACCTTCGGTCGACACATGCCCAAGGCTCGCTTCGGAAGAATCATGCAGAATCTTCACTTCCCCAACAACACGGACCCGCGAGCTGGAACGGACAGGACCTGGAAGGTGCGGCCGGTGATAGATAAGATGCAGCAGACGTTCCGTGCAGAATACCACTTGCCAGCAGTATTCGCGTTCGACGCTGTGATTCCGCCACGCAGCTGCCACAACGTGACGCGACTATATCTGAAAGACAAGCCCCACAAGTGGGGGACGAAGATGTTCATGACGTGTTGCACTGATATTTCTTACTGCATTCGGTACGACTTGAAAGTGTTTATATTTGCGTTGTGTGTCGTGTATATCTATATGTTGCACGTGGCATGCCAAGAAGAAGTTCTACGGCCCCACAATGGGGTTTGCGGGATGTTTTTGGCCAAGTTATACATGTTGTAAATTATGTCGTGGTGACTAACAAACATGTTGTAAACTATGCTTTGTAGACTTGAAGTATTATGTGGAAAAGACCAGCACTCGAGTGAATTTGGAGGTGGCTCTCCGCAGAAGTTTTCTGCAGATTCCAATTCAGGCCCGGCCGCTGTTGTACGCAACCTCCACGAGGTGCTGCCCCCACCCACGGACGGGGTTTTCCATACTGTAGTTACCGACCGGTTCTACACGTCAGTGCTGCTTGCACTACAGCTGCTAAGCCGCAATGTGTACAGTATTGGCACCATCCAGCCCAACAGGGCTGGATTTTCGACGGAGGTGACAACCAAGTCGAAAACGCGGCCACTGGGTGTTGCAACAGGATCTACAAAGGTGGCGGTTGCCAAGGCCGTCCCGGAGCTGGCCTGCTACTTTGGTGACTGTCCGTTGTCATTGATCCGGTTCATAATTATAAAAAAGACGTCGCACATAAAGAGAACATACAGATTTCAAGTGTAGGCTGGCTTTAACATGTAGTATTATACAACATGTTAGCTCCATTACATAAAGCCAAAATTGGTGTGAGTACTGGGGGGGGGTTAATTTAGTCAAGTGTCTACACTCAAGAACCCGAGAAAGGCCGAATGCGTGCTTTTCTGAAGGCCCCACGGCGTTGGTGATTCAGCGCTTTCCTGAGGTGCTGGATCGTTACCCAATGTGCCCGTACGCTTCAAAGATACGTGAAAGTTTGATGACGTTCGGGTTATCGAAAGCGCAAGTACTGGTGTGGAGCTCTGAACTGCAAGGCAATGTCACACAGCAGGATCTAGAGGAGACGCAAGGCAACGGAGAGAAACGTACAAGAGAAGATAAACTGTTCAAACACCAAAATTGCATCCGTGGGGAGCTTAAAGCCATGGGCCAGGCCTTACCCAATCGAGTAAGCCTGTAGCGTCAGGACGATGTGGGCCAGAGTGACGCAGTCATGGCCCAGCGGTTACACCCCAAGGATCTTGTGCCGACCCATCTTCTGCGCCAAAATCGTGTGGGAGAAAATCTCTTCCCAAGGTGCCTGAGGCAATTTGGTTTGAGTGGTAAACAAAACCTCCTCGAATGTGGGATGTGAGTTCAGATCGGCAGAAGAAGTCCGCATACAACGACATCGCCAACTATATGAAGCTCCTCTTACCAAATGGATTTGAGCTAAACCCGTCGGTGCCTGACTATTACGACCAAGTTCTGCATATAGTAACTCGGATGTACCGCTCTGATTCTCACAGATTCGACCTCCCTCGTCCTTCCATGTGAAATCAAGATCATTGATCCTTCGGCTAACATTATATGATCACGGTTGATCTAGTAGTTGATATAGACTCACGTGGTGGTTTCTTGTGAAAGATACTCTACTTCAGGTCGCATAACCAACTTTCCACACTTATCGCCTCATAGCAGAAACCTTAACTCGCAGAGATGACAGGAGGCACGGCTGGCAGGGAAATCGTCGAGTTGGAGGGACCCCCGGCGGTAAGTCTGGCGCCGAGCATTGATGTGGAAGCCGTAGATAAGCATGGGATCCCTCGTTCGGTCAGCCATCGCAGTCAAAACATGTTCGTATGGAACTTCATACACAAACTGTCCGAGCCGGTCCTGGGTCCCTCGGCTCCTATCGCCCGTTCACACACATCTGTTTAGTCTGTCCTCAACAGCTTGGATGTCGTATCTTATGCGGCAGAGAACGTCTTCTAACGCAAACAATCACATGCAAGGTGCTCGCAAGGATCACCCATTCAGCGTAGAAGCAAGTCAAGCCAAGAAAAGTTCCGTATCGACTAGGATAGTGGCGTACGATGCTGCTGCATCCGGTGCACAAGATACAGAACCAAGATCAATTGGAGTTTGGTAAAGCTATCTCTGCTAGCATCTCCAAACCCGCAAGACCACGCAGCACAGATGGTAGATGAGATTATCAAGGCGAAAATTGCATCCCGATATCAAAACTACCTTGATCGGTTCGCTCGTTTTACCTTGAGCGACACGACCGGAAGTGCGCGAAACGTATGCGACTACTTCACCAGCACGGATCAAGTCGATTGTTTGATGAACTTGCTCAGTTTGTGCCTTTTGTATGCCCTTGACATCAAAGAGAACACTAGAAATGATGGTCAGCTTGTTGAGACTTCTGGAGGAGAGTTCCGTGACGGCCCATGTGTCATTGAGTAGCTGCGCAATATAGCATCGTTTTTCAACTCACCTCTTCGTCTGGCAAAACTGAAAAAGATCAAGGAGTTCTACAACTTACCCCCAGTCAACATTGAAGTTGACTCAAAAACGAGAGTTGGGTGTGCAGTCACGCTTATGCGTCGTAGCATTTTCAACTACTACGCCTTCAAACAGTACTTCGATTCAGCACCGCCGAACGAGCAAACTGTCTGGGCCGACATTACCAAGGAAGACTGGACGTTGATAATTGAGATGGAGTCGGCAACAGACCAGCTTGCGCAGTTTAGGTTCAATAAGAGGGCGTTGCCAACGCATATGCACTGTTGTTTTGTAAAATGCTATATCTAGCAGTTGAAGTGAGAGTGTAAACTGCTTGGTATTGGAACGACGTGATCCGCGAGGAAGTGAATTTACACAGCGTCGCAAACAAAGAGCGTATATCAGTTTTCATTGCGAGGGGGCCGATGCCGAGAGCGATTACGCGAGCAGTTTTTATAATTGCAATACAGAACGCCCCTATGCAATATATGCATTTGAGAAATGCATCGGCTCCGAGTAGGTTACGCCAAGGTAACACTGCTATTATAAATACACGGGGTTATGACAAAGTTGGTGACAAACTCGCGGCTGTAATCGAGGATTGGATCTGGGGGGCACCAATGTCACTGGTATCCTTAATTGCTAGCTAGCTGGGCATCCAGCTGTGCTTCCAGATGATGAGGTGTATTTTTTTTAATATTTTTGCCAGTAATGTCTTGAAGGCACGCCGTCGGCGGATGTCGGTACCGTCACGCTATATAAGAACAAGTTTATCATGACATATCGATCGGTACTTAGGAAGGCTACAACAGAATCCTAGGTTAATGATGCGAATCATCGGGCATCTCAAGTATAGTATTCCTAGTCAAACGGCGACATACAGAGATTTGATTGATCCTAACGTTAGGATGGATGTCACGAGCTAGCTCAGCGAGCCCCCTGCCCACGGTTCGATAGTCCGTGTGCGTAACGGGGCCAAGCTGGCCGGGCCCTCCCCTTTCTCGGAAGAAGGAGATCTGACAGTCAGGGACTGATTGTTCTCCTTGGTGTGTGACACACCAGGACATCCGAATGTAGTATTCCGTCGAGGGCGTCCCCGAGTTGTCATATTCCTGACCTAAGGCTCTCCCATACTGAAGAGGTTAGGGGTCTCTCAAGCCAGTCATTCAAGGTAAACAAGGATTCAGAATATAGATAGAAAGCAGTAGATAGCGACCTAAAAGGAAGTGTTATTAAATACAGTGCAGTTAACAACTAACCTTGGAGTGTGTAAGTCGATTGGTACCTGGTACCAATAGCGACCGGGAAGGCCAGGCCTTTTACATACGGAAGTGCAGTGACGCCCGGCGTCTGCCCAGGTTAGCGCGTTACGCTTCCTTATCGCTACGGTGCGTGTGACTACTGTCACAGTGTGCGTAGCACACGGCAGCATATCCAGAACCGAACAGTGGTATGTTAGGCAAGCAGAGGCGACGCGTGCGAGCCGCAGCGGGCTACGTTGAGGTTTAGGGGGTCCGAAGGTAAGCTATTTTATGGTTAGGCATCGCGTCTCAAACTGCGGGTACTACTGCGATGAATAGCCAGCTATATATTTAATTGTATGCCCATAACTAAAAGAAACCATTCGTGTTTGCGGGGGGGGGGGAGAGGAATTTGGAGGGAGTTCTAAGCAAACTCAAGAAGTAGCCTGCATGTGTAGTTCACGAACGTTCGAGATCCGCCCGTTGACAGGTCCAGTCAGCGGTGTAGCCAAACAATCATTGTCAGTTCCAATTGAAGCGACGGTTCGGTGAAGCCAGCTCTGCCACATCTAGTGACGTCTATCCGTGAGGCAGAATGGGTCGGTTAATGCACGGACGGTGTGCGCTGATTGTATCAGAGACGTGATTAAAACTACCTTTCCTGTTCTGCCAAGCGCTCCCGTTACATCGAGCATTCCAGTACACGCGCTAGAGCTACATGAGGAAGTAGGATAGAGGTAGAAGATCACGACAAGTACAACTAATTCAATCAAATTCACTTTCCGCTTTCCTTCCTACTACTCACATTAACTCGCAAGCTATGTCTGCACTTGCAGGGCCGCTGATGCCAGTCATCAATGATCATCCAATAAGATCACACCATTCGACCCGCTTCAACTTATGTCCATTCAGACCACGTTCCTACCATGCGCCAAACGCGTGCCCGAGCGGGTGCCTCGCAGTAGAGACGCAGCCGAAGTGACAGCGAAGTGCAATCACAACAAGCGACAGGCTGATGACGGGCTACCGGGAAAAATCCGGGTAGACGTCGTCACAACCGTCCCTTAATATGTTCGAGTCCAAAGAGTTGATTCCCACTGCGGGCTCGACCCTCATAAGTCAGCATGCTAGTCACCACGCGTCTGCTTAATCCACTTCATAGTGTCGACACGTGACAGGGCCGATGACTGAATACGTCTCCGACGTTCTTGCCAACAATCGTCTTGAGCATGAAATCTCCTCGGACACTGGTAGCCCAAACCTGTCTGTCTGCACCGCTCCGATTGAGTAAATCCCATGGTCAGTAGCTACATTGCAAGCACAACTGACGTATAGAAGCGTGGTGGAGCGGGACTCACGAAAATTGATGACGTGCTCCGGCTTACCAACGGCTGCCCAGACTGCCGACTAACGGAGGGGGAACTCCGATTGTCCGTGGGACGCTGAGCGTGGGGTCACCTTGTGTACCCGTCGGCTTGGGCTGGCTACGCTCATCTTGGTGCTCTCGAAGAGACTTTGGGGTCTTGATCGGGTCCGTCCTGACGGCACTCGAGATCGGGGTTGTTGACACGCGTGCGGGAATCTCACGCGGCGTCGGGTCTTGAGATCGAGCTTCGCGAGAAGTCGATCGGGGTGGTCGTTCTAGACCGGGGCTATCCTTTGGGGTCATCTTGTCCTTTGCTTTTCGTTGCGTGCCGCCTCCTATGACGGTTGAGTTGAGTCGTTGAGAAGAGAAGGAGTACGACGCTGGCCAAGCTTTCCAGGTGCCTCCGTGTAGATTCTTGTTGACGGTGGTGTCGGTAGTGAGTGGGGCAACATAATTCCCCCCCCGAATGCCGAATTTACTTGTGTCTTTCAAGGAAAATTTCTCTCTGATTAAGGTCCTTAGGTCTCCACCAGTCTATAAACCACACAATTTCTCCCCTGTCTTTACCGATCACCTGTATACATCTTGCACATCCGATGATTACGTCCTCTGTTCGCTGGCTCTTGACCGTACACCGCCCGTCCGCTGTGATTATGGGTGTTGTTGCTTGTGCCAAAATGTTGGTACCCGATGAACCTCGATCGGATCGTGTATCGAAACGATTGTGCCAAGTCGATCTCGATCTGATCGTGTACCAAAATGTCTGCACCAAGTCGATCCGATCGTGGACCGTCACATTCCGGTCATCATCATTCCTATCAGTCTGATTTGCAACCCTGGCCCCTCCCGATCCACCAATCACCGATGATCCAGGGTCATTTCCGATCGATCCACATCAATTTCCGGCTCCACTACTCCACAAAATCTGTCCATAACGACAAGTCTCCTAGCCCCTGCTCCTGGTCCTGCCTGTCCAAATACTTCACGAAGATTGCAAACTACCGCAGTTGGGCCCGAGTTGTAGTCAATTGGCGCACCACTAGCAGTAGGCAGCTCGTGTTTGCGACAGTAGACCTCAAACCTGTACATACATGTTTATGATAAAGTTAGAATGTCTGGTACATGAGAACACAACTTAAATACAAAGAAAACGAGTGCTAGGAAGCACTCGTGTCTTACCGGATGCAATATGCAGTCGTCGAGCAACATAACTTAAAAAGTTTGGTGCGGGTTTGTCTTTGATAAAGTCACGCATCCGGTTGAAACTCGATTGAGGCGGCAACATGGCTTCGTCAAAAGCTATGGTGGGAGGAGGAATATAACTGAAAACGCTCTGTCAATGCGTTTATCACCGGCCTTAGTTTCCACGTCCGATCAACTTTCGCTCGCTCATTCGAATTGCTATCGAAGTGCAGATTTCTTGCTAGGTACATCAATCTATCACGAACCATGAATTGCCCGAAACAGCCTCGCGGGATAGCGCCTACGTCTGTGACTTTCCAGTGATTTCCAATCTTCTCCTTGTGTGGTGCAATAGTTCGAGTGACTAATAATCCAACCAATACACACAATTCACGGGCAGTTATGTCTTCAATTTTGCTCAATTCTGCTCTAATCGGGTCCTGCGAGTTTGGCTTGAACTGAGGTTGTTTTTTGAGACGTGCAAGCTGCTTGTTATACTGGTCTTCGACGCGCTCATTCACTTTCTCCAAGAAGTAGTCGTTACTGGCCGCAGCAATGTCTTCCCAGATAGCGGGCTAAGAAAAAAAGAAGAAGACGCGGGCAGGTGTGGAGACGGCCTTTAGCGCACGGGGGCTAGGTCCATAAGCGCCGGTGTACAGCCCCAGATAGTCGTCTTGTATTGCAGTGACTGGTCGCTGTTCATACCATTCCATAAGATACTCATAAGGCGTCTGACTCACTAGCGAGCTACAAAGCATTCTCTTCAGCGGATATTTAGACTAGGAAGTCCCCCAACTAAAACTGGGTTGGACCCAATCGGGCTGCCACAGTTATCCTCCCCGTCAGTGGACGCATATTGTTTCAACGCATTGTCGGGGAGAGGAAACGGCTGAATAAACCACGAAGAGAAGAAACAAAGGAAGTGAACGGAAAATGATCATGATAGAATTGGAAGTTTCAGTGGAGGTGGAATTCATAAACGAAGGTATGAGGAATTGAATGATGATAGCCCCGAAGGATTAAAGTCCAGTGTTGCTCGGAAGACTTGGCATGACTACCAACCTGAGAATGTGATAAGATTGTTGCTGGTTGAAACGCAAGCCGTCCGCGATTCTGCCCTGCTGAACGTCCCGATTGCCTCGGTTCGGCATTCGGAGTCGTTGGGGGCCGCGACGTGACGATTATGCTCGTCCGAGTGGTACGGATCAGCGTAATCGCTTCCAGGAGGAAGTTTTAATCTGAGCGAGCGGCCTGTGAGTCGCAAGCTCAAGCCTTGACATAGAGTTCAAACTTTCCATCTCGCTGACCTCCCTCAATTGGCGAGCTAGCTCGTAGCTTGGCTCAGCGTCTTCCTTCCGATAGTAGTCTTCGTCATGATTTCGTCGTCCGAGGAGTCGTCGCGAGGAACTAGTCATCGGTGTGACAGCCCGGACGACGCTTTCGCGTCACCCCTCTGAGCATTTGAGATCTCTGCATCGCGTGCAAGCCGGTCAGCTCTGCTGGATGACCGAGGAGTCATCATATGCGAGGTTTGGAAATACGGCTTTTCCACCGTTAGTATTCAGAATTGTACTAAACAATTATACAGGAAACATAGCGATTTTCGATCCAGCCCCTAGGTTCCCGATGTCGTAACTTGTGACATAGCGTTTTTGTCATGGCGTATGTTACGACTTTGAAACCAAAACAACACAGTGCTGCTATAAACTATAGGCGCACCCAAAAGCAAATTCTGCCGCTCGACAAAATTGGTTTCCGAAAGCGCCACAGCACTAGTATTGTGCTTTGCACGAGTTTTGCCGCCAGTTTTAGTCCGCTATATATGGCAAGCCGTAACCGTAAATGTGTGACAAAGATGGGGTTGCCAACTCTAAAACGATGCCTAAATCAGCGTTACATATTCAGCTAAAGCCACTTACCAGCAACAAAGCTTGCGCAGGAGTAGCTGTGGGGTTTGGCGACGTCGTACAGAATTACCGTGACCGTGCTCTACATCAGGGCGGCTCTGATGGAAGGCGAGGGATAGCATTAGCGACAAGGCAGTGCTACAGTCCACAGCACATGAAGTGCCCTACGAGAGCGTAAGACTTTGGCAGAGAAATAGATCCAGCTGAATTAGCGAAACCATCCACTTTTGCAGTTTTGATTGTGCAAAAGTGGCTGCCACCGTTATAAATCACCTTATTTCACTGTTTATGTCCTCGGAGATTGGCTCAACTATTAGTTTTCCATAATTTGTTCAAGTGAATTGCAAAATATTAGACCGTGGAGGTATTTGAGAAAAACAACAAGAGAACATAGGATTGGCAATAGTGAATCCGGGTTAGGTTCCACGCGCGCTAGTTGGCGGGGTCCAGAAAGCCACTCATTCGAGAATTTGCTGGATGGCGCGCATCCGGACCAGCGCACGAGGAAAGACCGCCGCCGTCGCCACCGTCGCCCATGACATCGACTTCCCGCATTTCTGGCGGCAACTGCGGGCGGCAGGGTGGGCGTGCAAGCGGCCGAGTGGCCTCGCGACGGAGGGTAGATATGGAAGCCCTGATGGTGCCGGGGTATTTGTTGGGGAGAGCGCCCTAGTGGCGCACGCGTTGGAGTCGGGGCTATTGGAAGAGATGAATGACGCAGAGGCGGTAGCAGAGAATACGACTGCGAGGCAGGGCACGACGGCGGCGGCGCGGACCTCAACTACGACGGCGGCGCCGAAGACGAAGATCAGGAGGACCACGGCGGCGACGACCACGGCGGCGAGGACTTCGGCGGCGACGACAACGGCGGCGAGTACTACGACGACAACGTATGACACAGCGCTAACAGCCCCAAGCGCGGGAGACAGCGTAAGTGCGTCGCAGATCGACACTTCGATCGCTTTCTCTCAAGGGAATATCAACGAGTTATTCGGTTTGCCGCGTTCGTCGGAGGACGAGCTTTCCCAAGCAGCGGTACCGCGTTCCTTCGGCTTGACGCCGAGCGACATTCAGACCGACGCGTCGCAGCTCGAGGCGGCGGTGAGCCTGCACTTGTTGTCGGAGTCATCAGGGCTTGAGAGCGAGGCTGAGGTGGATGACGAAGAAGAGAAGGAGCCGGGTCCACCTACTCAAACCCTGCGCCGGCGTACGCGCGTCAAGTACGACGTCAATTTCATCTCAGCCGATGAGGACGAGGACGAATACGAGGGCTTTGACTCTGGCGATCGTGAGAGCGAAGACGTCGGCGAGGACGAAGATGAACTCGACCGCGCTGATGTTGATGAAGACGATGATGTCCTCTCGGAGGGCGATGGAGACCGGGGGCAGGGTCGGGACGCTCAAGCAGATCCGTCGGTGGCTGAAAAAGAAGCGCGGGTACGAGACGCATGAGATTATGCACGTGCTTGGGCTTCTTATCGCGCTGATGTTATGCTCGCAAAGGTGCCGCTTCGCCGATCATTGGTCGATGGTGGGATATGTCGCTGTTCCTGCCGGCAACTTTGGGCGCTTCATGGGGCGCAACCGGTGCCAACACTTCTTGCGCGATCTGCACTTTGTGAACAACGCGAAGCCGTAGTCGAGGGACAAGCTCTGAAAGCTGCGACCGATCGTAGACAAGCTGCAGGAGCGCTTTCTGGAGGGGTGGACTCTCCCAGCAGTGTTTTCCTTCGACGAGGGTGTTTTGCCGTCGCCGTCTCGACGCAACACAACCCGCATGTTCATGCCGGATAAGCCTCATCGTTACGGGTCGAAAACGTTTATGACTTGCGACCCGAGGACTGCGTATTGCACAGGTGTTTTTAATGCTAGTTTAATGTAGTAAGTCATTGTTTGCAGTATTGATTCTCAGCATCTATGTCGTATCTTTCTAGATTCGAATTGTACGCTGGCATACGCGATACTGGGGACCGACCAGAATCCGCATTCGACAACAAGACGGGTGCTGTCGCAGTTGTTCGCAACTTGAAGGTGGTGCTCGGTTCGAAACGCCACCCGTGGCACACGGTCGTAATTGACCGCTTCTACTTGTCGGTGTTACTGGCGATTGAACTCCTCAAGATGAACGTCTACGTGATAGGCACTATCATGACGGATAGACTCGGCTACGACAGTAATATGAAGGAGAGCCGTAAGAGTCGTCCCGGAAGCGCCCCCCGCGGCTCGTTCAGCTTTTCCCGCTCCGTGGCCGTCCCCAGCATGATCGCATTTCAATGGTGGGACCGGAAGTCGGGCGGCAATGACGGAATCATCGATAGGGCGGAAAGTGAAGCAAGTGGGTGCTATCGCGGTGCCGTGCTCTCCTGCAGTAACTGACTACCAGAATTGGATGGGCGGGGTTGATATAAACGATCAGCTCCGCCTCCAGCGGATCTCTCTCCAGACGTCGTCAAGGTTCCTAAAATACTGCAAGAGCCTATTCCTCGGGTTCGTGGACATGGCGATGGTGAACGCATATCTTTCCCACAAAGAGGCCACGCGGATGTCGGGGACGCTAGCGATGGCACGTGGCGAATGGTTCTGCCTCTTTCAGAACCTGTTATTACAGCTCAAGGGCCACGACTTTGCTGGCGTGGTTGTCACGCCGCCTTTCACGGGCCAGAAGCGCAGGCGAGCTCCCGTCCGCCACACGCACGCGCCTGAGCAGAGCAAAGATTGGGTGACCGTGACTGGCGTGCAAAAGCGCAGGCAGCGCTCATGCAAAGTCTGCGCGCTGTTGCGCACGGACTCGTCCAAGAAGTCCTACGCGACCACCTTCTTCTGCAAGCGGTGCTCGCTGGACGACGCCAAGATGTGGCTGTGCAAAAAGATCAGACGTGAGTTCAAGGGCGTGACCAAGACGTGCTTTGAGATATGGCACGATGACTTCGACGCTGGTGAGGTCGTACCATCTACGTTGGGGAAGCGTGTGGTCCTGCGCCGCCTCGGTCAGAAAGCTGGCGCGCGCAAGAAGACCCGCCGTGAGCTCAAGCTCCACGCAAACGACGGTGACAACGGAATTGAGAGTGACCACGAGGGCGACAGTGACGACGTGTGAGTGAATGCATGTGATTAGTGAAACTGTCGGCAGGTCGTAATGCATGATTTGTTGAACGAACGTACCTCCTTTCCTTCCATTTCTGAAATGACTGGCTTCACAGTACAAATCTTCAGCTTCTTTTATCCGCTATGATGTGCTTGATGGGTGTAAGTTACGACATATCCGCCCTTTCGAGGTCTAAAAGGTATATAACTTACGACATTGATCTGAAAACCTCACGAAAGATTATATACCTAGCCCCACGTGGTCGGTTTGCCACATACAAAGTCAATGGTACATGAATACGTCGTAGGATATGGAAGAATATCATCACTTATCGGACCGTACATAGGAAGGCTAATACAAAATCCTATATTAATTGTGCAAATCATCGGACCGCATATCAATTATAGTATTTCAAGTCAAAAGGCGATATACAGAGCTTTGATTGGTTCTAACTTTGGGACGGATGTCACGAGCGGGAGCAGCAAGCCCCTGCCTGCGGTTTGACAGTCCGTGTGCGTAGCACGCGGCTGCAAACCCAGGACCGAGCAGTGCTCTGTGAGGCAAGCGGAGGCGACGCGTGCGAGCCGCAGCGGGCTTAGGGTTCTGTCCTTGCGAGCTCAGCGAGCCGTCAGAGTCCGGAGGACCGCGCGGAGCGCGTAGCTGGGTGACAGTATATGGGTGTCACCCCTCCTTTTGCACTGGCTACGTTTAGGGTTCGGGGGTCCAAAGGTCCGATATTTTATGGTATGGATGAATATGAAGACTTATAGGACCTTACTTAGGTTTTGTATACTATTGACCTTCCAATCAGAACGGAGGAGTTAGTTTTCGGCCAATCATATGATCCAAATTTAACCAATTTCACTAATCAACTCCCATAGGGTTAGGTAAGTCATCCAAACCATTCGATCGGACGTATCAAGTCCGATAAAATCGGGAAATATGTGTACGCTTATTCATTTTTCAAGTCCTCGTCGTATCACAAACATATATATATATATATCATTATCGGACCATCACAATGGGCTTGGAGGAACCGCAGCCTGGCAACACGTTACGTGCTAAGGCGACTGCGGTGGCAGCGTTTACCAAGTTCCTGAAAGGTGAAGAAGTTGACGAGGAATATGTAAGAAAATGTATAGAGGCAGATGAGAGCGGTAAGGCCTTCGTGTGTGTCATGGATAAGTTTGGAATGCATCTAGCGTTTAGTGAGGGGAAGAAAGGTAAAATGCTAGCTCGAAACACGGCAATGCAGTATTATCGGCAAGCCAAAATTTGGCTTCTAAATCATTTTTCCCAGCACCGAGCGGCGCTAGAATCGCGTCTACTCAAAATGGGGAAAACTCTTGACAACTTCTGTCTTAAGCGGGATGGTGGCGGATTTGTGTCGAAAGCCGCACCATGTACGAAAGCAGACCTAAGGAAAATGTTAGTATATCTAAAACAACTAACAGAATCTGAGGTGTGTCTGTCTGCTGTCCGTCCGGTTCCTGCCGTGTGGCATCGGCCTGCCCTGTCGCATATCCTGGGGGATCGGCTGGTGCGCGAGTCTAACCCACCGTGACGCATCCCACCATCATTCGGACTGGCTTCTATTTCCAAAAAAACTGCAAAAATAGCCGTGCGTGATATTTATAACGCGATTTGATTGGCCAGATCGCTGCCGAGCGTTAGCGAAGGCGGCACCCGCCAGATACTTGCGGGTCCGAAGGGCCCGCCTTGCCAACGGTCCAACCGACCACGGCGAGTAGTGCAGCGAGCCCCGCGAGCGGAACGGGGGCGCTGCATCCATATTAATGAATTTATTAATAATGAATTTATTAATATAAAACCAATATGCCTAACTATTAAACAAGGCACTGTTGTGGTTCACATACTTAAAGTACTAACATGCATAGGTTTCGAGAACCGGGTAGGAAAATGTCACTTTATAATTTTTCTTTTAGTTTAAAGTGAGTACCGTACGAACGATGAGCCAGGGACACGGTTGTCGTAGCCATACTTACAGCACTAACGTTCAAACAATAGCACTAACGTTTAGCGGGCTGGGCAGTGGTTAAGCGCACGACGACAACATAGACGGTAGATACTATAACATGAAAGACACGATACACGGTGGACACGATAGGCACGGCTTACACAATAATAGACACGATTTACACATCCGACACGATAGACACGATATAGACGGAGGACGGTCGGCACGACATGTATGGTAGACCAATAGACACATAGCCACGGTAGCCACGACAGATACACTCGATTGGATTGACACGAAGGACATGGGTAGACACGATAACCACGATCCACGCGATAGTCACATTGAACACGATCACCATGATGACACGATAGACACAGTAACCTCAAGAGACGATAGACGGTAGACACGATAGACGAAAGATATATTAGACACGATACACAGCGGACACGATAGACACGACATACACGAATGGCATGGCAGACATGATACGTACGACATACACGATTGGCATGGCAGACATGATACGTACGATATACACGATAGACGATAGACGATAGACACGATAGACGCGATAAACACGATAGGCACGGTAGACGCGATAAACACGATAGGCACGGTAAACGGGTAAGTCACGATAGACATGATAGACAACGTGATAGACACCGCATATACGTGTACGTAATATAAAAATACTACTAAACACCAACAACAACCCACCGGAGCGAAGCGGAAGTGGGCTACCCAGTAGTGGAGCGAGCTGGAACAGCGAGCGCAACGGGTTGGGACCCAACCTACACCTACCGCCGCGAAGCGGCGGCGCCCGGCTATTCCTACACTACTAATTGGAGTACGGTGGTGTCCGTCAGTAACGCATTCGTGTAACGCTAATCCGGACTTTTGATTGGTAAAAAAACTGTTGGCTGCCAAGCGAAGCGAAGGCGGCCCTGATTGGCCAAACCAACTTTTGGCTGCCGAGCGCAGCGAAGGCGGCTCTGGCTCCACTGTGGGGACCACATATAATTATGTGGTGAACATTAAAACATGGTAAACCTTGCCGCGCTGGCATAAGGGCTGCTCTAGCAGTCGAGGTAGCTGAACATGGACACAAACCGGGCTTCACATGTCGTACATGGAAGTGTGACTTACAATAATGTGGTCCACACAAAAGGATGCCGAGCGCAGCGAAGGTGGTGCCCGATTGGCCCTTCCGCTGCCGAGCGACAGCGAAAGCGGATCCATTGGCTAAAGTAGTACCATTTTCTTACATAATATTAATGTGGACTAGATCATCGTAATGTGGACTACATAGTCGTACTTATAGAGGACTTCCATCTTACATTCCCTATTTTGCGCACTGTTGCAGGAACTGGACGGTGTACGCTGCCCACCATAGTACGGATTAGTCTAAGCTGAACACAGATTGGGCGCCCACAACGTGGACATAGACGAGTACGTGATATAGCCTGCCCAACTATTGCATTAAAACTATACCGGCCCACGACCCCGCATTGGCCGACAGCCCTCTACTCGGCAACCGATAGGTTGATATTGGAGTCGGGTGGTCCACATCAAATCGCACTTAGTGATATGACTGATTGGCTAAAAATAAAATTGTCGAGGGCCACCACGACGACATAGTACATTATATTGACGACCCGCATAGGCTAGGATGGTGTGGCGATATTCCGGAGGATATGCGTACATAGAACCGATTAAAATGCGATAGACAGACTATAGTATACAATAGTGCTCGGGATTGGAATAGGTATTGCATATGTACGGAACAGGACTGCTGTGCCGCATAGTATACCATAGCTACGTCGTCCGACACAGGATAACAACACGATAGGTAAACAGATAGGAGTACATAGTACAGTACGATATACATAATATTTCATAGAACGTGCGCAGGACTTATGGGAGCATACTGAACGACTATGGACACGAGCTCATAGTATGCCATAATATGTGTTAGGCAAGGAAATGGGACCGTCATCGCATAGTATGCCACGGTGATAACTGTGCATACGACGCGACGGGTTTGGGATAGAATAGCTACGCGACAGCATGGCGGGGTCAATAGTATTGGGTGGTAGGGATGCATACGCGAGCGATTGATCCAACGATATCAACGCAAGTGTACAAGGTCTAATAGATATGGACACAAGGACTGCCACCACAACAACCCTACGGTTAGAGGTGGTATAATAGATATAATTGAATTGACACCACGATGAGAGTGACACAAGTATGTGTTGGCTAACAGTTAGACGGGCGTTATTATAGAATCGACTGCGATCGCGTGGAATGATACGACGATGGGCACATAGGATAATCTATAATATTAGATGGGTGAGGCGCGGGGACATGTCCACTCAGTCATGGATCTCATAGCATTCCTACGATTGCATGTCGGTACGAGGATACATTTTGGTGTGAATGTTAGTTGGAACACATACGCTAAGCACGATAGGCCCGACAATAATCGATGGATGGAAGAAATAATAGTGGTTGTTAGCGTAGCACGCTTGATACTTCCGATATGTGACGCATGGCCATAACAATGGCGTGGAATAAAACGATGGAAAAATACATCAGTGTGCTCGCGTAGAAGGATAGGTGCAAGGTGTACAAGTAGTATCTAGCGTAACTACAATTATGACGATCGATAGGTTTACGTTAAGGTGTATACTATCTGACGCAGTGCTACAAAACGCTATGTAAGCCAACTTCACTTTTGGTATGAATAAGATAACAAAAAAATATATTGCAACTATTAATAACAAAGCACCAACAGAAGCCCACCGGAGCGAAGCGAAGGTGGGCCAGCCCTGTAGTGGAGCGAGCTGGTACAGCGAGCGGAACGGTTTGGGACCCACCGTAAACCCGCCGCCGCTACGCGGCGGCGCTCGGCTAGTATATTATAATAATAATATAATAACGTCGGGAATTGCGTGTGGGGATCAGGCTGCGCTGGACTGTTTCTGGGTTTGCTGTGCACACCAAGTCAAACTTGAGTCAAAGTTGTCTTATGCTATCAATACAGTACATGTACTTCGAAGTATACATGTACAGTAGTGTAGATCCGGGGTGGTGAATATCTCCTCTCGGCATAGGCGTAGTATATTTGCTCAATTTCTCGAGCTACTGCTGGTTAATTGCACGCACAAAATGAATAGGTTGTTTGTAATAACTTTTGGGTGTTTC
Organism: Phytophthora fragariaefolia; assembly: GCA_030267785.1. Classification (NCBI taxonomy): domain Eukaryota; phylum Oomycota; class Peronosporomycetes; order Peronosporales; family Peronosporaceae; genus Phytophthora; species Phytophthora fragariaefolia. The sequence continues at coordinate 30,118 of BSXT01000458.1, read as the reverse complement.
TTTTCAGAGCAATGATTGTGGTGTGATGCTGAACTAAAGTGCCGAAGACTTGTGTCAGTAGCTGTCACTTACTGAAGTAGCTCCTAATCGTGGTCATCATGATCTCGACTTGAAAGGCATGTTCCAAACTTCTCACCTGCGTGTAGTGATCAGTGTGACAGGGTCATAAGAGCGCCGCCATTATCGATCATGGGTGCGCAAGCAGAAGATGACCACAAGCTAATTCAAGTTGCCGTCCTAGCGAAATGTACGCGTCATGCAACCAGGCCGTACCTCCACGTAAAGCTGGCAACTAAAATACTTTTTCAGGATTTTAAAACTAGTCTAGCTGCGTGCCCTTGTGTTGTGATTCATGATCGAAGAAAGCTGTCGCTGGTGCTTTTGCTGATGCAAATGCTCTACATGTACACTGTACGTTGTGTACATACAGTACTGTAGTACAATTTGTTCAGTACTGTACGCAAGGAGCATGCGTTTAACGGGAACTTGTCTCTCTACTCAGAAGCAAATCACCATGATCTGGTACCGTCGAATCGAGCAAGAGCTGCTGACTTTTGGACCTTTGACCACTTCTGCTTTCCCGACGTGCTGCGCAAGAGGAGGCCTTGAGTCTTAGAGGGAGGTCGGTGGACAATCGAGTGGACCTCGTGAAGAAACTGTTGGACCTCGCAAAGATGTTGGAATTGACACCCGAGGAGCAGGAGTACTGTCAAGACATTACCACGCAGCTGCTGGACAGAACTCTCTACGAGTGCGAGGAGCTCTGCCTGGACACAGCACCAAACGCAAATCTCGCACAGTTGGACAGCAGGCGGTGGAAGAAGCTCCAGTCCCATCCGGACGTGACGTTGTACGCGGACCGTAGCTCAAATGGGGCATGGTCTCCGGTAATGCACCGCGAGGACTGGGCGCACCCGGTAGCGCTCGTCGCAATTGGAGAGTTCAAGTACACGCTAGATGATGTACTACTTGCATTAGTGACCCCAGACATTGCCACTCAAAGGCTGAGAAGTGTGCTGTTAGGCCGACGCCCCGAAAATAATTGCCGCCACCAAACGCTCGTGAGACCTAGTCAAGCAAAACCTTTTCAGGTTTTAGCGGTGAGTCGATACGTGAACACGCAGCATTGGCCGCACACGCTGCTTGCGGGCCCACGTGAAATGGTGGTTGCTTTTGGTACTGGTGAAGTGGTCTCCTCCAGTGGGAAGCGCATCGGCTATGAAGTCATGCAAACAGTTTCGCTCGATCAAACATTTCCTCGATCACCTGCATTGCCACGAACTCAAATGATCAGAGCACGAGTTTTCTGGGAGCAAGCGGATGGAACTGTGGGCATGTACGGCAAGACCTTCGCGGACGGAATTTCACCCATTCCAGACTCAGTCACGCAAGGTATGTATTGTAAGGCGGCGATGTGCATTTGGAAGTTTGTCCCGCTCACGCTTGAGGTCAAAAAGCTGCGCTGGTGCCTGAAAAACAGAAAGGCAATCACCCCTGTGCTGCAGTGTGTATCTCCTGCAATTGGCTGTGCCGCCTGTGGGGTCGTCAAGCAAAAGTCTCAATCTGTAAACGCTGGGGGCGGTAAGAAAAAGTCGAAGAATCATTGCGAGTTTTGCGAGGCGTGGCTGTGCGGAACGTCTTACTGCCGAACGAATTGCCAGGTCAAGATGGTTAGCTGCAGCGAAACCAAGGTGTACGAGCAGACACTGATGGTATGCCCACGGTGCATGGCCTTCGTGCGAAACATACCTGCGATGGATATTGCTCGATTCGAAGTGTCAGAGGCGGAGAAGAATTCTCGTGAAAGACTGCCAAATTGGGAGCGTGAGATCTATTCCCCATCACCAACCTCCGTTTCGGCGAGTGAATACGATCGCGTAACGCCATAAAGTCCCAACGTTGCAAGAATGCTGTATAATTCTCAAGAAAAATGGGGAGTTGATATTGATTTTTTAATACACGTAGCGTACTTGCAAGTCTGCTGCCTCGCTCTACCTCGAGACCTTTGAAATCTGAGTACGAGGCAGAAATCCGAAAATACTACAGTAGTACAGTAGTAGTAGTAGTAATATCATACTTAGTACTTCGAATTACATGTATATGTTGCACAGGCAGTGCAGCACAGCTTTTAGCAGTACGTGTACAGTACGTAATACTATTAATGATACTTGTACATACTACTACTAGTAGTACTTATTATACTGCTAGTATGTACAGTAGTATATTCGTTCTAGCTACAATACATGTACGTCTCACAGGACAATAAGCAAAATGGTCATACTACTACTGTAGTAGTATTAGAAACCAAGCTGCCACCGCAGGGAAAAAAGAAGGCTGTGTTAGCTTTTCACCTCTCTCACGTTCCTAGCCAATAGCCATGGGTAGTGCCTGCTATCAGATGCAACTGCCATCTCTGCTTGCTTGGCAATCTTAGCTCCGTGCTAGTTCTTGTGAGCCAGTTGGGCGTAAGCTTCAGCATCATCTAAGTTCCGATGATCTCCGCTGACATCCGGCCGTGTGTTCGACATCCTCCCCAAAAAGGTTACTTGAACAATCGGTGTTATTATCACCACCTTCTCATTCTTGTGAACCTGGGTTGACCTTCGCCTGTGAAGCTCGACCTTTTTCACACGATCCTGCGTACGGCGTCGCATTTCCGTCGAACATATTGTGGATTTCTTGTAGTCCACGCCGCGCGATCTCGGCGGAACTTTTCATTCTCATGATGTCGACACAAGTAGCACAGAGCACACCTTTCTGGCGATTGACGTCTAAGGTCTGGCGGTCTATTCGGGCTATCTGGTGCACCACACGACATTGGGATTTTGAGCACAGCCACAACGAGCAAAGCACACAGCGATAAGCTTGTGCTGGAGTGGGCCCAGATATACCATGCACAACGGCGCTCGCTAAATCCCCCAAGCTTCTCCTTCGGCATTTCAGCAGCGGGGAGTCGCACACACCACAATTGAATGGGTCTGCGGATATGCACGGAGAATGCTGGGCTGGAAGATTCAGATATTGTGCATGTTCAATGCAATAGCAAATATTCTTGGAGTCAGCGCAACGTGGTGCCATTTTCCAGAAATTCAGGATATCGTGCCACAACGAAACCTGGACAACAGTATCTGGCATAAAGCTCGAGGAATCCACGACAACTTTGTAGTAAACACCAACAGAGTCATCGGGTAGCTTTCTCAGCACGCGAGCTTGAATTATTCGCTTTCTTGTCGCTGTACTACTCACCGACCAACGAGACGAGGGCACGGATTGAATAATTTCATACCCAAGATGTTCTCCGCATGACGTGAAGACTTCTCCTATAGCTGTCACAAGTACGTACTCCTGAGGTCGATGCAAGCAACCCTGGTTAATTAAATACCTGGTCACGCCCATAAATTGGAACGGTTGTAAAGTTGAACGGGTGTTTATCGCAGCGATTTCGACATCATCCTCGACTTTCTGGCTCATTAACACAGCTCGCAGCTTGATTTCTGCAGGATCCGATACCACCAGGCTGTACAGTACATCATGAAGAGAGCAGCACATTCGTCCGACCGCCACAACTGCAACAGGATGACGCCATCCACCTCCCCTCAATGACGAGTCAACAGCTTGCCCAGCATACATTGACACATTGTCTTGCGACCGAAGCTTCTTCCATCCGTCGTGCTCAACGTCAGAGTGACGGGTGCCACTACCCGAAGCCCATGAAGCCGTTTCCGCATAGTCGTGCAGAGTTCGATCGAGTACTTTGAGAGTTATATCTCGACAGTATTCTTTATCGGCGGATGTAAGCTTAATCATTCCGCTGTGTTCTTGGCCCCACAAAGTGAGGAATGAGGCTCGGCCATGACAACTGATGACGGGTGCAGGACCGCGTACGACAGCGCCGGCAACATAATCACGTTACGTTGTAAACTTCAAGATTGTTCACGTTCGCGACCTGAAAGTACTGTACACGTAGTGCATTCGTATACACATATATCGAGACGCGTCAAGGCTGATGAGCTCTTCCATTGATGATAATTCGACCTCCATGGCACTCTTCGCCCTCAAAGAGAAACTTTTGCTCAGAAGAATTGTTAAGTACAAGACTTCTCATAGCTGTCGGAGATAATATACTATAATACATATACAATTCTTCATTGACGTTTAAACTTGGTGTCAGTTTTTAGTTTGGCTTCAGTGACAAGTCCCCATAACCCCCAACTAGGATGGCGAAGATCACAAGCTTCATGCGGGTGACCAAGCAGCCCAAGGCGCACAGCAAGAAGGTGGACGCATCGCCCGTGGTGGTGAAATCACATGTGAAGAAGGAAGCCGTCGTCACCGAGAAGCAGGAGGAGGCGGAGCCGAGCGAGGACGAAATGGGGGGGCACATCCCCACCTTCATCTACGAGGTGGCCGGCAAACCCTAGAAAATAGATGCTAGTGATACACGCTAAGACAAAACTGCTGATACTATTCTGCAGACAGTTAAGTACAAGCACAAGGAGCAGAAGCACGAGGTGTCCAAGGAGCTAAAGGCCGTTATCAAGTACATAAAGGTACGGAGGGGGAATTCAATTCAGCAGATTGTGATATTGACTTTGGTTGTGTCGTTTTGCAGAAGTACTACGATGTGCCAAAGGATTTCGAGCGGGGCGCCAAGGTATAGCTAGCGTGGTTGGAGTGCTGTTATATTATGCTTGGATACTCATTTTTGATCGTGAATTTGCTAGTTTGGTGCCTACAGCGGTCTGACCTACGAGAAACGTTTGGCGCGGGCGTACTCGATGGGGCAATTGTCCCTCAATAAGAAGAAAAAAGGCGGAGCTGCACCGAAGCCGATCTGCTTGACATGTGCTGCAGTCGGACACAGCTACAAGAGCTGCCCTGATGGGTTTTAATGGTGCAGCTACCTGGCGAGCTGATATTGCCCCCCAACCAACTCCAGCTTGCCTTTGTCGACAAGCTTGCCTAGAATTGCCGAAAGCCCGGAGATCGTCTTCGTATCTGCATAATATCAACAAATATACCAAAAGGAAGAGTAAGTAGGGACTTTGATAGTTGGTATGCCCCTCTCAGGCACGTACATGGTTGGGCTCCGCTTCGAGCAAATGTAGAAAGCATGTTGTGAATTCGCTGGATCGTCAGTGAACCGAAGTTGGAAAGCATGCCTACAATATAGTTCTCCAACACCTTCAGATCCTCCTCAGCTTGAGCATCAGATGAGACTGCAGTCTCGAGCTCTTCCACCATTGAATCATCATTGCACCGTGTGTCTTGAAAAGACGAACTTGCGATCAATTCTTTCCGTTCCGACGCAAATGATACCAAGCCGTGATTGACCCACAGAGATACGTGCTTTAGAAGCAGGTCGTCGGAAACCTCGAGCTTCGCAGCAAGCTCTTCAACACTCCATCGATCTACACAAAAGGGTGAGAAACTCACGTTCACAACGCGAACTACCGCTATGATGCCTACCTTTCTCTTCAAAATAGAGTATGATCGTGGCTTGAAATGGGGAAACAGTAAACTCGCGTTCTTCGCCTTCCAGCTCGATCGACAGCTACAGGATAGAAAACCAGAGTCCATTATTTTCGACCACCTCCAATAATTATTTCCAGCTTGAACAAGCTCAACGAACCTGCACAGAGCCGAGCGAGGGATTCCAATCCAGAGCGCGTGGGTTGCGCAACACGTGATATGCGTCCTTGAATGCGTCAATATCCTTCGACACTTTCGGGTGTAACGAAAACTCTTCTCCTTGTAGCGGCGGCCAAAATTGCTGAGACACAATCGTAGCATCGACGCGCGAGGACTGAACACCACCACCACCGTCACGCTGCATATCTGCCTCTTTTGCTTCTGCGGAGGTGGACGCTTTTGACGCAGAGTTCTCCATTGTAGAGCGAACATTAAGGTTCAACCGTTTCGAGTCTTCAATGTCTCGCACCATGATTTCGCACTGCTGTAAGCTGTCTTCGCCGAAACGAAGTTTCAGCAGCTCCAATGTCTGAACGTCGCAGTCTGTGTCAAACTGGAGATTTTGGAGAAGTTTGTCCGCTAGCATCATTCGATATTCGCCCACAAACAGTTCACGACTTCCGTAGATATTGACCTACACAAGATCCACAAAGCGTTAGCTAGGAAACTATCCTATCTAAAGGTGGGTATATATCTTACGAGAATCCTCAGGATATCGTCACTACTTCGACTGCGCGAAGTTTTCGTGGGGTCTGCCTCAATTGGATCTGGTTCCCACGAGTCAGGTGAGATGTCCTGTTATTGATGCAGAGGCGTGGCATCAGTCAGACCACCATTCATTCCCAGGTGGTGGTGGGGATTATTCAGTACCTCATCATCGTCACTGTCATCATCATGCTGGATAATGCGCATGTTATCGCGACGAAGCTCTTCAAATAAGTCGCCACTTTGCTCGTCAGTGAGACTTTGGACGATACAGCGCACAGTGTCTTTCCTTTTTCTAAGGTACTATTAAGCATGCGCGTCGGTGACAACTAAGTTAGCATTTACGCGAATTACAGCTTTCGTCAAGGTGGCAAGAGAAAACTCTGCTTACCTCTTTAATTGGGCCGCTCAATGCTTCCAGCAAAACACCCTTCGGATCTAACAGCCGAAACGCCTACAGCCGCCACGCACAAAAGCATCGGATTCAGTTTTGAGTTGCATCTTTCCAACATGGTGCTGCAGTGTACCTTGATAGTAGACACATAAATATCAAGAATCGCGGACGTGTTCGCCCCCGGCTGCAGCAGCCGTGACTGCAACGTGCCCTGGAATTCCCGTAGCAGCTCGTCATGCTGGTGCGTGCGCTCAAGACACAACCTGAGGTCTTCCAGCGCTGGGATGCTGCCAGCACGAGTCAGTTCTGCTTCCATCCTCATCCACGTTGCAGCCTCCATCATACTGTACCTGTCTGGGAACTCCTTAATGATCTCGAAAAGCTGTGTGATCCGCAGACTGCCAAACTCATGCAGCACGTGTTGCGACAAGGTGTGTCTCCACTTGTCGACGACGTGCTCGTCCTTGGTCTGCATGACGTCCTCGAGCCACGGCAGCAGCTCCGAGCACGCCCAGCTCTCGAGCTCGGCCAGAAACAGCTCGTCGAACACGTCCCCGCACGTGGCGCGCACCACCTTGTTGACCTGCGCGCGCAGCACGCGCAGCAGCGCCGGCTCGGCCACGTGCAGCCACTGGAGCTGCAGCAGCGTCTGGCGGATCGCGCTCGAGTCGAAGGCCTGCGCCTTCTCCGTGCCGCGGAACCGCTGGAAGCTCATGGAGAAGAACACCACGAGCAGCTCCTCGAAGCGCTCGGCGGCGCGCGCGTCCTCGAACACGAGGCAGCGGAAGCTCGCGCGCAGCTCCTGCAGCGTGGCGCCGCCGTCCTCGAACAGGCTCGCGAGCTGCACGCAGTGCGCGAACGCGTCTTCGGCGAACTGCAGCGCGAGCGTGAGCTGCTGCGCGCCCAGCATCGCCAGCTGTCGGCGCGCGCGCGCAGAGCCGGCGCAGCGTGCGGCGTGGGCGCGCAGCTCGTCGAAGAAGCTCCAGAAGGGCGGCACCACGTCCGCGCGCAGCCAGCAGCCGAGCCGCTGCAGCAGCATCGCGCGCAGCGGCGCGTGGCGTCCGCGCGCCACCGCGCGCTGGATCTCGCCGCATAGCCGGTCGGCCGCGTCGCGCGCGCCGTCCTCGTCGTGGTCGAAGGCGAAGAGCTTGCGCCACAGCAGCTCGCGGTCCACGCGCAGCGCCATGCCCCCCCTGCGGCTCGCCGCGCTCGGCTGCACCACGTATCTGTTATTATAGCGGTTAAAAGTCACGGTGCAAACCGACGACGCGTCCGGCTATGTGCGTGACGCGGTTCGTAACCGATGGGTTGTAACGGACCGCCACGTGTTCGGCCGGACGTGGCGTTGAGCGCCGCGATCCGCTCACTTCGCATTCTGTCGCCAGACCCCGAGCACTGCACGCGCACGATGGCCGACTCGCTCTTGACGCTGCTGGAGCAGAACCCGACCACGGGCCTGGCCGTGGGCGGCGCGCTGGTGGCCGCCGCCGTGGGACTCACGGCCGCCAAGGCGCTGGGCGGCAGCAAGCCCGCGCCCGAGGCCGCCGCCCCCAAGAAGAAGAAGAGCAAGAGCAAGGCCAAGAAGAAGGCGGCGCCCGCCGCTGCCCCCGCCGACAAGGAGAACGCGCCCGAGATCAACCTCGAGGAGTTCGTGGACGTATGTGCACGTGACGGTGATGTTGCTGCCAGGGATGTGGGAGACTGACGTGCTGCTGTTGTGAACCTGCAGGACGGACCGGACTCGGAGGAGGAGGAGGCCATCCGCGCTGAGAAGCGCAAGGCCAAGCTCAAGCAGAAGAAGAAGAACGCCAAGGCCAAGCAGCGCGCGGCCGCCAGCTCCACTGGCAAGCCCGAGGTGGACGCCGACAAGGACAAGGACAAGGAGAAGAAGAAGGCGGCCGCCGCGGCTGCTAAGAAGGACGCCGAGGACGGATGGGAGACGGTCGTCAACAAGAAGAAGACCACCAAGCCCAAGCAGCAGTAGAAGCAGACGGATAGGTGATTGTTTTTGTTTCTCTGCCCTCCCTCCACCCTCTTGTCCCGTGTGTGGGGAGGAGGGGGGCAGATGGAGCGCGCTGGCGAGAGCTCGCGGCTCCTTGTTTCTCGTACGCTACGAGCGATTATGGTATAGTAAGAACAAGGCGAGGGGCCCGCGACGGCGACGTGTCGCCGCGATGGCAGGAGCTGAGCCCAGCAGACACTTTTGGTCGCCATCTCCACACCTTGACACAAAAAATATACGAGATTACCAAGTCAGAATGGACGGCGAGTGTCGCCCGGTGGTTGGGAAGGGATATTCATTGCTTGGGGTCAATCGTTATCGAGAGACTGAAGAGCCAAGAGCTGCATTCACCTGCAGCTGCAGGAAGGCTGAGAGATTGTAGCACCTCTACAGCTTGGATTGCGGCTTGAGTGCGTTGAACAGGACGGGCAGCTTCATGGCGAGCGTCATGTTACCCTTCAGCTTGAGCTTGCCCTTCATGAACGCCTGCCGTACACAAGTCAGACTATCGCAACTCAACAGTACGACAGCAGCTCCTGACGTACCTGCTGCGCGTTGAGCTTGCCCATGGCAATGGCGACAAAGTCAGCATCAGCGACCGTGATGGTCACATCAGCCTTCTTGGAGCCCTCCGTGAGCGCAGGGGGGTCGCTCTTGAGGTCCAAGTTCCACTTGCCAGCCCCGGTGACGTCAAACTGAATGACGCCCTTGACCTTCTTCGCCATGGCGGAGCCGTCCTTGGCCACTACCTCTCCGAGCAGGCGGAAGATCTCCTTGGAGTTGAGTCCTCCCGCCTTTGGTGCCGGCGCCGGCGCCGCCGCCGCCGCTGCGGCCTTCGCGCCAGTGCTCTGCTTCTTCATGTAGTTGCGCGTGGCGGCCAGCACCACGTTGAGCTTCATGGCCAGCCCCATGTTGCCCTTGATCTTCACCAGCCCCTTCATGAACGCCTGCAGACACGAGTACAGTGGAGTCCGTGAGCTCTCGGCCCCGCAGCTGCGAGTTCAGCCCCAGCACCTGCTGCGGGTTGAGCTTGTTGTCCATCATCTTGAGGAAATTGTCCTCCGAGAGCGAGATGGTGAGGTCGGCCTTGTCCGCGGCGGCGGCGGGTCTGACGCTGCCGTTGCCGCTCTTGAGGTCCACGAGCCACGCGCCGGCGCCCGCGATGTCGAACTTGATGACGCCCTTCACCTTCTTCACGAGCGACGGACCCACCTCGTCCACGGCTCCGCTCATCATGGAGAACAGCTCGGCGGCGCGCGGGGCCATGGCGACGGTCGGTGCAGGGCGGCGATTGCGAAGTGAAGTTGCGTTCCGCCGTGACGGTTGGCAGCTCCGTCAAACTTGATATAACGATATTTTCACCCCCATCCATCCGCAGTACCGAAGGATCCAGGCATACACTTGCACTTTCGAAACTGGATATACCCCGCCACTCGACGATCTTCTCCGCTGCCGTCATCAGGATATAGAAGCTCACGGCGATTCACGTCGGCATCCGAACTTAACGACCCAGTCGAACCTAACCTAAGTACGCATGCACGGGCGGGAGGTGCCGCTGGCCGAGCTGGCGCACGCCGCGGGGCTGCACGGCGGCACGCCCGAGTCGCCGGCGCCGCTGGTGATCGTGTACGGCGGCGCGTCCAGCGGCAAGAGCGTGGGCGTGTCGCAGACGCTGCGCGCGCACGGGGCGCCGCACGCGCTCGTGGACTGCACGGCGCTGTACTCGGCCAAGGAGCTGTACCGGGAGGCGCTGGCGCAGCTGCGCGGCGGCGAGACGGAGGAGGCGGGCGGCGTGAGCATCCGCGCGGAGGGCGAGGACCAGTTCAGTTCGCTCAACTTCCTGAGCTTCTTCAAGGCGCTGGACGCGGCCATGGCCGGCGGCGGCGTGCTGTACCTGGCGCTGGACCACGTGGACAAGCTGCTGGACCGCGGGCTCGGCGCGCTGCTCACGTGCGTGTGCACGATCAACGACCAGATCGCGTACCTAAACGTGAGCGAGGGCGGAGCTGCTGAGCTGCTGCTGGGTGCTGAGCTGCTGCTGCTGCTGCTGCTACTGTGCTGCAGATGTTCGAGGACGCGGTGCCGTGGGAGGCGTGCGTGCTGCTGATCACGCGCGGCATGTCGCTGGACTTCGACAAGCTCGTCATGCCCTTCTTCCCTGCCTACGTGCACTTCCCGCCGTACAAACCCGGTGAGTTGTCGTGTGCTGCGTGTTTTTTGGGGGGGACGCTGCTGACGACGGCGCTGAGGCTGCAGGACAACTGGCAGACATCCTGACGGAGCAGCTGGGCATGCAGCAGGCTAACGAGATGTTCCGCACGTGGCTCATCCATCTCCACGGACTGCTGCCTCCTGCGCCGGATGGAGATTGGCTCGAGTTTCGCGCCGCCGTGGTGCATCTGCTGCCCGAGTTCCGGGATGTCTTCATGCAACCGGTGCAGGGCGCTCAAGCGTCCAGGATGAAGATGAAAATCGAGCGCGACACCAAAACGCTGGTGCACGCGTTCCTGCAAACCCGGCGGAGACACCTCTTTGGCTACCACAAGTTGGGAAGCAGCGTTGGCGATCCGTCCGAGCTGATATCATGCACCAACTTGAGCCGGAACTGCTTGCTGCTCGTGCTCGCAGGCTATCTAGCTTCGTTTAATCCTCAAGAAACGGATGTGCGCTTCCTTTCGTCTTCAGGTGGACAGCGCCGCAGGAAACGAGTCAAGAAGGACACGGCTGAGGAATCGAGCACACCCGCAAGCACGACCACAAGCGGTAGTAAGAAGCAGCAGATCAGCCAACTGCTTATTGGGCCCCGGATCTTTACGCTCCAGAGGCTTCTCGCAATTTATCTTAATCTCCGTGTCGAAGCCGAAGCTGACGATGACTCGAGCTCCTCCGAAACACGCGAAGATGTTTTTGCTCACGTGAGTTTAGTGCAATCTACTCACATGCCGATACTGCTGGCTGTCAGGCTAACTCGTGGTATACTGTTTACAGATCGCGACACTCGTGCGAATGCAGTTATTCCAGCGTACTACAGCGCCGCACGTGCTGGACAACATCAAGTTCCGTTGCCTCGCAGACGCGCGTTTCGTCCAGGAAACTGCACGCTACCTGTCGTTCCCTTTGGACGCATATCTCAACAGATCCACATAATGCTGGTAATTTTCAAAGTATATTATACGTAAGTATGATGTTGTCTCCTGTAGTGCACAAACGTCGGAAGGATGCAGAAAAATCCACACACAAAACGGAAGACTCCCAAACATTACTTTTCTTGTCCGTGCATTACCCAGAGCTCTGATAATGCAGCTCCATCATAGCAAACGCGTGGGGTTAATAGGCTGTAGTTCTCTGAAGAGATCTTCCAGTACGGCATTAGCATCCCGCAGAAACGGGTGCTCCAGCGCCTCTTTTGGTGTTACTCGCTTATACGCATCCTTTTCCATCATGAGCGAAATCTGCGTGCAGCCGCAACAATACCCCTAGTCAGCCTTGACTTATTAATACTACAAGCAGTAGCATTTCATTACTTTCGAGTTCGTACCATATCCTTGGCCTCATCTGATATACTTGCCCATTCCGGTTCTTCGAACTCATAATCAACCCGCTTGTTCATTTGAATAAGCTCCTCATCGTTCACACCGAAAAATGGTTCATAGCCGCACAGCATTGTATATGCCACAACACCCGCAGAGAACATGTCCACGCCACTAGGGTATGCTTCACCCTTGCCAGCGGACAGAATCTCTGGTGCAACAAATCCAGGGGTTCCACATCTAAAAAATCAAATTGGAAGGCCAAATTAGTGTATTGTATTGAAACGCCTAGACGGCAAGCAATGATAACCAAGCATTCAGGGAAACCATACCTGCCCTTTAGCATGCCGTCTTTCTGGATGAACGCAGCCATGCCGAAGTCAGCAACCTTGATCACCGCATACCTGTCAAGAATAATAACTTCAGCAAAAGATTCTGGGTATTTGCTGAGCAAGATGACACGAACACGTACTCTTTCCCGTTGGCACTACGCTCATAGTCTAGCGCAAGATTTGATAGCTTTACATCTCGGTGGGCAACTCCGTTATGCTGGCAATAATCGATGGCGCGGATCAAGCTAGCCACCAAAAAGGATGCACGCGTCTCGTCCACTGCACTCTTCGTGGCGATTTCCTCGTGGAGATCTCCATCTCGCATCAGTTCCAGCTCCATCACTAAGTGGTTGCGTGTTTCAAACAGTGACTGAAGTCGAATTACAGGGCAATACGATGAGCCCGAGCGTACTGTCAGTAAGCTCTGCGTCAAAATTTCTCTCACCACTGTATCTTCTCGCTCCGTTTCGCGGGCGACTAAGTCCCAGAAAATGTTCTTTTCAATAATCTTTAAAGCACAATCTCGTGTGCTAGAGGGACCATCCAAGCCTTCTTTTCGGCGCGCACGACGAACGACAGAAAAACGTCCTTTGCCCAGCTCAAAGTTCTTAGGAGATGTTCCTGTCGGAGAATCTGGAGTGAGATCGAACAAATCGTCAACTTGCAGCTTTACTGCTCGTGCCATCATCCCCCGCCACTGCATTGCATCCTTCTCCGAATCGAATTGCAGCCACAACTCATTGCGGGCAGAGTTTGCCGATGATTGACTATTAAACTTGAGTACAAACTCCACCGTACTACGTTGCTGCGGGTGCACCGAACCCTCAAACAAGTTAGCATGGCCAACAGGTCTGCTTGATTCGTTAGCATCCAGATACTCCCATAGATTGTTGCGATATAGTGACAGGAAGCGCTTGCACCACTTGCGTCCCGGTACCTTCAGGTGGACCCAGCCAGTTAGAGCCATACCTGATGAATCTTGGCCTGTGGAAAAGGACCAGTTTCTATCCCCCCTTTCTAAGCCGCGCAGCTCCTCAAACACGTCGGAGGGGAGTTCTGTGGCCAAACATGACAACAGCCATGAGTCCGCGCTCCAAGAATGAAGACCACCTCCTGCGTTCGGCACTGCAAGCTCACAGAGCATCGGTGCCAAATCTTCGTTTGCCATCAAGTTATCTTCAACAATTACGTTCATACCGAACGGAGAAGGTCGGTCCATATGCTGCAATGCGTTGTTTGACGGCCATTGTTTCATGTTTGCAAAATTGCTTCCTCCGCGAACGCTGACTTCGTCACCCAGGAACGCGTGCGTGCTGTTGGCCATGTTGTTGTTATGTATTGTTGTAAAGCATTTCCGCAGCACAGTATCAACGCCTGCTCCGCCATGTGTGGGTGACACTGCTGGCGGCATGAGAGCACTTTCCAGTAGAGGGCAGTCGACTGTGATGTGACTTCCATTGCAATTTGCGCAGGTTTGCGAGTTTCGCCGCCGACTGTTGGTCCGCGGGAGTCCCGTTGGGAACAGGTTTACCGGTAGCTTCATGTCTTCCATGCTGCCACACATACCTGGAGGAGACGGGTGAATCACAATCGGAGACATCACGGGTGACCGCATCTTGGCGTTCTCCTCGAACGACAAGGAGTGCGCCCGATGCCGGCCAGCAGCAGCGACAGCGGCTGCCACAACGGCTTGGTTTGACTTTTCTCGCGCGTCTTCATCCGACTCGCTGGTGTCGCCCAGAGAAAGCGGCGGCGCCGCGTCTTCAGTGTCTGAGAGGTACGTAGCGATCGCGTCCGAGGCGTCCAGTGAGTCGCGCGCATCGATGTTGTGCACGCTGCGTCCACACGCAGAGGAACTCGTGAGTCATTTTGCGCAAACGACAGTTGCAGTGGCAGAAATGAGTCGGGCCCATCCCGGGGTGGTCCCAAATTCAACCACGATTGCGCACCTACCTGATGTCTAGCTCGCTGTGAATGCTGTTCATCATGAGCCTCTGCAGCAGCATGTCCATCTGCAGCTCCCAGGGCTTGTTGAGGATGGAGCCGCCGGGCTTCTGCTGCGGCGAGACTGGCGCTCTGGTCGCGGCCTCGGCGTCTCCGTCCGAGCTCTTCTTCATAGACGACCTGGACGTTGTGGACAGGTCGGCCTCCTCGCACATGGTGGAGGCGCCACTGCTGCTGACCGCTTCTCTCTCCGAGTGTCTGCGGTGCTGCATATTGGCAGAGAGAAAACAAGCAATGACGCAGAAGAACAGCAATGTGTCAATGACTACCAGGAACGAGCGTCTCTCTCTCGGCGTCCACGTCCGCAACTCACGGCGTGGATCTTGACGGCCGTGTGCAGGGCCAAGTTGCCCTTCTTGTGAATGAGCTTGAAGCAGCTGACGCAGTAGTTGTCGTGGCAACAGCCGTTGCAGCTGAGGCTGGCGCTGTGCAGCTCGCAGTACACGCAGAGCGGGCGCGGGCCGTCGGCGCCGGCGTCCTCGGCGTCAGGTTCGTCGCTGGCGTGCGCCACGCGGCTGCGCTGCATGAACCAGAGGCGCCAGCTCGCGTTCTCGAGGCGCGTGGCCTCGTCCACGAAGCGCCGCATGGTGCTGAAGGACTGCCACGACTTCTTGGCGGCCTGCTCGAAGCCGGCCACGTCGTCCATCATGGCACGCGGCGGGGGGCAAAGTGCGCGCAAGAGAGAAGATCGAGATCTGGGCGCGGCGGCGGCGTGCGGGGCATCCGATGGCCGGCGGGCGAGCTTCCTTCCAGTCGAGCTCTTCCTCCTCGTGCCGTCCTCGTCTGGTTCAGTTCCTTTTTTTAAGGGAAGCTCCCTGCGAGAGCGGGTACATCTGTCTATCTGCAAATATGCACGGCAACAACAAAGGATGTAGTATAGCAAGATATCGGGATATGGAGAGTCTAGTGTGGCTCCGGGCGACACAAGAACGCGCACGGAAGCCGTTCTGGTGCTTTGGCGGCGCACATAGGCGGGTATCGCGTTGCGCGGGGGGGGTGATGGCGAGGTGGCAAAAATTGGACGGCACAGTGGTTTCTGCTTCAGGACGTGTATCGCGGCTGAGGCGGTGAGTCAGCTAAGCTTAGCTCGTGGTCGATAATTGTAGTCGCGAATCGCGACTACTATTATCGACGCGCTTTACGAAGCGCGTCACTGATCGAGCCTGCATCGCCCCGCCCAAGCGCGGCGATCACGAGCGGCTTATTGCCGGGACGCCAGCCAACTCTCCCGAGGGATGGCTACGCTGACGCCGACGCGTCAGAGCGAAACGATTGGTCGCGTCAGTATTTCTTTTCACAGGCCGTCCACTATCTACCATCGCAACTCCGTCAATTCATGTACCCCTCAAACGGTACCTCTCTCCCCCAACTAGCCATCAAACGTCAGCAGCCCATCCATCGCCGGAATCGCACCATGGGCAAGAAGAAGGTCGCTGCCGCCTCCGCCGCCAAGGCCAAGACCAGGAAGGGCAACTCCTACGCGCGCCGCGAGGTCGCCGCCTGGGAGGCCGACGAGGTGCCGGCGGCGCTGCGCTTCGAGCCGCAGAGCCAGTCGCTGCGCGTGCGCCACCTGCACGACGAGCTCATCTACGACGTGCCGTCCTTCCTGTCACGCGCCGAGTGCCAGCGCGTGCGCGCGTTCGCCGACCACGAAGGCTTCGAGCGCGTCACGCAGCGCGCCTCGCGGGAATTCGCGTTCCGGGACAACGACCGGCTGCTGCTGCGCCTGCCGGCGTTCGCCGAGCTGCTCTGGAAGCGGCTGCAGCCGCACGTGCCGGCCGAGTACGAGGGCATGCACGCCGCGGGGCTCAACCCGGCGATCCGCTTCTACCGCTACAACGCGGGGCAGCGCTTCGGCTGCCACGTGGACCAGAGCGACGTGGACCGCGTCACGGGCTTCCACAGCCGCTTCACGGTGCTCGTGTACCTCAACGACGCCAAGGACTCGGACCTGCAGGGCGGCAACACCATCTTCTACGCCAACGAGGCCGGCGCCAAGGAGGAGCACGTGGTGCTCAGTGTGGCGCCCGAGACCGGGGCTGCTCTGATTCATGGGCATGGTGACCGCTGTCTGCTGCACGAGGGGGCGCTCGTGACAAGAGGAGCCAAATACCTGCTTCGCACAGACGTCATGTACTCGAGGATTAAGAGATAATGATTGAGTCCTCGGCGGCAGAATGCTCACGATTTTTCTTACATCGGAAGCAGAGCCGGACTTTAGTGTATATACGTCAAAAGTTTGTTCGTTGACTCTTGTGTTCCCGGTTATGCGGGCAACTAACTGCTCGACGCCAACTCGCGCAGTCTTCTAGCGATAGCATGGATGAATGGATTATTCTGTAAGAACGAAGACATGTTAGCGAAGATATACTGCATGCAGAGCCAATTGGGCGTGTGCGTACCTCGATCTCGCTGACAATAGCAAGCACTTTGCCGAGTGTGTGCTGGACGGCCCCCTTACTAGGTGCCGCTTCGGGGTGTCCCAGGTAATGCGCGAAGTGAAGCAGCAGCACTACAAGCATGTTCTCCACTACGAACGACAAGCTGTCCGCGTGGTACTCGAGTACACTTTCCAAAGGTGTGGTATCGCACTGGTGCTCGCGCCGACGAAGAGTGCGCTGTTGTGACGATGATACTGACGATACTGAAATCGAGCGCGCGGAGGCGATTTCGTTCTTGACGGCCGTAAGCGCATCAACTAACTGCTTGCTAGTCTCGAAAGCGAAGACAGCCGAGTCGAAACGCGCAGTAAATTCATCCATCGATGGTGCAAGCGTCCACAGTGGGTCAGTGGCAGCTGCAAATGCGCGGGGGTCCACCGACGACATCGACGGGAACTGGTTCCTGTTTTGAGGTTGTGCTTTGTTTGTGATGGACAACAGAGGAGAAATGCGACCCCCTTTGCCCTCACCCGTTGCAAGCGCCATACGGCTTGCACAGAAAGCCACAGCATTACACAAAATCATTCGAGACGCGTACAGTTTTTCCTCGTCCAGCAATGACATGTGGAGCAGACTAGCGCTACCGCTAGATTTTACTGCCGCAGCTTCGCACTTCTCCAAGATTTTGTCTTCACAATCCAGACACGAAAACCGCTGGATCGCAGCGTTGCGCTGTTCCTCCGAGAAACTTACAGGTCTGTTGCTCCACCACGATGTCTCATTACTGTCACTCATTCCATCAATGTCGTCACTGGGAGGCACGAGCTCCGCGCTATAGTACAAGAAGACCTGAAGAATTAACTGAGAAATCTTTTCCCATTTGGCAATCGGCAGAGTTTGTTCGCACAAGTCAGGGAATTGGGTGACGTAGCGGAAGACGAATGTCACGTAGGACACCTCTCGCAGGAGATTCACAGAGATAGGCTGCGACGGCTTGCCACCAGCGCACAACTTCAAGGCCGATGTAAACAGCTTCCGGTTCTTGTTGACAAAATACAGCACTTGGCTAGTTAACGCGCGGTTCTTGGGAAGTGCGGCACAACATGAGCTCAAAAGCCGAGCCACCGGAAGCCATTTGCGGTAATATACAGCTTCGACACGCTGGAATGCAGTCACTGACGCCAGGGTGGATGACCCAGTGTTTTGCTGAGCAAAATATTGCGGCCTGTGTGTGGGCAAGTTTCGCGCGTCAGAGAGTACACGAACTAATCCACCCTCCAATAACGCAACCGCTCCATCCTGCGTATCAGCAACTCGGGCAAAAAGCGACAAAAAGCACTCATAAATTGTGCCAATGGTCGCAGCATCCATCCCTACCGGAATCACGCTGCTCTTCACCATAGATGAATTACCGCTCCGTTCGAATGCCACTGCATCCATCTCGCTCAACTTTTTGAAGATATCAATGAAGTGGAGAAGGTAACCACGTTCGCGGAAAATTGATACAAGCGACGATTCAACCTCAAAAGCGACCAGCGATTCGAGCGCAGAAACTGCCAATGCCATGCTCAACGTATCGTCTCCATCACTTGCGTCCCGGCAGACCAGGTCAACAACTTGGTTAGTGAGAAGGTGTCGAACACGTTGTTCCTGACTTAGTGCAGCACTGCCCAAGCCAAATTTCGCCGAGGCTGAGTCCTGTGTAGTATGGTTGGGCAGCACGTGCAGGACATGAACAATGCAAGAGTACAGCAAGGTCCGAGAGTTGCGCGCAGCCGACGGATTTCCTGTTGCTGAAGCGCTACTGTAGATGGAACGGAACAGGAGCTCCAAGAAACCCATACTCTGACGATGACGGCTTTCCGGCAGCGCCAGTGGTTGACTTACGTCATCCGTAGAGCTGAGCTGTGAGAAGAGCATCAGCGCAATGCGCGATACAATTTCGAAGAGCTGAGCCGATGCACTAGTCTTTTCAGTGAGTTTGCTCAACACGGCTGATACGATACCGTTCATCAGCTCTAGTCGAACTTCCGCCGATGCAACGGCATCCAGTCCCTGCCACATAACCGGCGTTTCAAGTCCTTCTTGTTCGCGAGGAAGCGCAAGATAATCCAGCACAATTACCTCCATAAGCTCACGGAGTGAGTTTAGCGCGTGACTCTCAGCAGCGATTCGTTCTGAATATATGTTCCACTGCACGGCCCATTGGATAAACCGTTCTGTTGCCGCTTCAGCACTGTTCTGGCTGCTCGTACTGCTTGCGCCATCTCCATTCACACGGAAACGTTTGGTTGACGATGAGTAGTAGTCACCCAGTCCATCTTCAGTTGCTGTCAAATCGAGGGTCTGAAGGGCCTGGCAGAATCGCTCAATATCAATTTTAAGCCACTTGTAGTAGCCTTGTTCCACTGCTGCAGTCACCTGCTCAGCTAAAGCTACCACTTGTTGGTTTGTAGGTACCACCGGGGGTGAGATGTGGAAAGAGCATTCATCAAGTAGCTGCAGCAGTAACATCTGATCTTGCCTTGCGACTGCACGATACTCGGTACGACTACCAGCCGAGATTGACAGTAGATGCCCCATTAGCTCGTTGATCTGCTTCATGTGTGGGGGCTCCTTGTGCAGCCCAACGTGCAAGTAGACCGCTAGAGTCTTGAAGAACCACCCACGCATGTTGAGCTCAGCAATGGTAGCAGCAGCATTCCTCCTCCTTGAGACATGGTAAACACGGCTGAACAACATAATCTGAGAGGCAAAGTAGTCGTTCGGGACACTTTCAAGGGCTGCAATAGCGTTCGACGACGAGAAATCCTGGGTGACCAAACAGTGAAGGACATGGTGGCATCGCTCGGCTAACTCCGGTGTCTCCAATCCAAAATCCGCGTTTGACAAAAGAGTAATTACCGCAGCAAGGCCAGTCTTCATATACGAAGTAGATGCGGCGGTAGCCTTCGAGTCTCTGTGCTGGTTTACATTGCCCAGTAGCAAATGCGCTAAGTTCGGTGCCGGCTTGTTCAGATTTTCAAGCAACAAATCAAGAATGGCAGCCCGAATGGAAGGCGGGTTTGTATCTTGGGCAAACAGTTCGAACGGAGACGACAGCATGCGATTGTCCTGGCGTTTTTGTCTCCTAGCAGATTCTGATTCGGCTTCCTCCAGATCCTCCCCAGCGGTAGTCTTATTTCCTTCATGTTCATTATCTTCATCATCGTACACGTTCAGCAAACGGTTCATGTAGCCGACCATGATATCTGCACTCGCTCCGCTGTCAATGAGCAAGTCTACGAGATCGGTCCCGCTCATGCGCGCGCTAATAAGGCGCAAAATTACAGCTGACAAGTGTGGAATATGCGCCGATTTAGAGTACTTGATATACTTAACGATGCTGACAAAATCAGAGCGGTGGCGGCATAAAATCGTGTGCATCATCTCTACTTGCAGTCGGTGCGATAGCTGACGGTTTAGGTCGATGTTTACAAATTGAACATCCTTTTCCAACACCAAAACCACAATCTCGAGTGCATGCTGCACACACCGCTCACGCAGGGCAGCAACGGCCGTGGTCTTTGTGAGATACGTATCACTTGGCTTTTTCGACACGTCAATCACGAAGTTCAACGAGCCATGCTTGGCCTCCGTCTCGCGCTTGACAATGTCAAGGCAGTAGAAGAATGCGTGTTCTAGGTGCATGTCTGTCGAAGTGCTTTCCAGATTTTCAACACCTCCATCTCCAGAGAGAATGGTCAATACCTTGGTCAATAACGGGTTGCTGGACAAAAACCGAGCCAGCAACTGATACGACAAGCTTCCTTCCGTGGTCGACGTATCCGCATTCCGAAGGATCTTCTTGAAAATAGCAAGTGTGCCATTTACTAGCGCCCACTTCTCTTCCTCGCGTTCGTATTTACGTAGATCAAATTTCAAGAAGACGTGTTCCAGCAAGAACTCGAAGTAAAATTGGATCGCTGCAACACGACCATCGCCCTCAAAAGATTTCCAGGCGTGAGGATTCTCAAACAGCTCATAAAGCAGTGTAACGAAACCTCGTGTTGCCGGGTACGTTCTACTCAAGGATTCATAGTGTTCAAGCTCATAGCTGATATCTTGGTTGCCGTACACCGACGTGTCTCCTGTTGTACGCAAAATTTGCAACGCGTCCACTTGACGCCACACAAATGGCGCAATATCTGGCACCCGCGCAAACCCAGCTAGAGTCTTCATAATCGCACCCTTTAGCGAACTTGGGATACGGCATTGAAGAAAAGCTACGAAAGTAGGAATCGGCGACCAATCATGGTTGTGGAAGAAGATAAGCGCCAGCTGAGGGTCCGCAATCACTTCCTGGATAAGTTTTTGAATGGTTTCTAAAGCCTCCAACTCCTTGGGGCGAATAAATCGGGGACCAGGATTAGCTGCACTGCTCACACTGCTGAAAGTGCTACCATCAATACCAACTCCCTGAGCAACACTACCAGGCATGAGAGGAGAGTATCCGGCAGGTTTCTCTGCATCCGTCAAAAGTCGCTGGTATTTAGCCATCACGGCAAAAAACTGATCCCAGCTAAGTTGTTGTGGGTTCTGTTTAATATGGTGAAAAGCTTGTTGTGCGCACTCTGGTCCACTGGCAGCTGCTGCGACTAGACGCATGTAAGCGGCAAGACACCCAGGGTTTTTGAAAGCTGCGTCGCGACAAGCAATCAAAAAGTCGTGACAGCTTCCACCATCGGCATTGCTAGAATTGGACTCTGGCTGTCGAAGATCATCCCCCGCGTTACTTCCAGAGCTACTACCATTGCTGCCGTGAAATTCGAACTCCTCGTTTGTACCACGCCAAAACGAGCAGCAAAAGGCCAAGTTGCGAGCACATAGTGATGTGGCAAATTCAATAATATTTTCGAGACAATCACCCGTCCAGGCCGCCACTTCACCATCACTTTCGGATTGCATAGCAGCAATTGCTGCCTTGTCAGCGACAGTTGGCACATCAATCATCAATTTGGACGAATATGTACGTAATAGCAGCTCAAAATTCCTTTCATAAATGTTGTACAACCGCAGGTCGCGCTTACGTTCCGGTAGATACTTGAGCTGCACTTCAACCAACGTATGAAACACACGATTCTCAATTGCCTTCTTGACCACGCGAGTTGCATCATCCGCCTCCGCGAAAGTGACGTTGCTATTATCGTCACTATCGCCATTACCTGCCAGAAAGCCCGCCCACGCGAGCATCGCGACGCTCTGAAAACTTTGTTGCTCCCATTCCTCCTCAAAAAATATTCTGTGCAGCTCCTTTACCACGGATGCGTGCTCCCGTCGGCACAGCGCAATTCCAATTTCCATGTCCCCTGTTTCACGATCCATTTTTCTGGACTTCTGCAGGAGCACGACGAAGAGTGCAACCTGAACCGCAGTGATCGTCTGCAGCATGCATGACACCTGTCTCACGGCTCCTTCGGGCGATGTTCCTGCGAGCGACCCGCCTTCAAAAAGCTGCATGAACGACGACAGGTTCACAATGTGCGGCGACACCTTGGCCACCACGGTTTTCAGCCGTCCGCACAGCGTCTTCAACAGCTCTGCGAGCTTCTGAACTTCCTTTGCCAGCGTCAGGGTGCTCGACATGATGAACACTAGGCAGTCGGCCACGAGCGTGTGCCAGTAACTCACGCTCTGCTCCATCCTGGGCACCTGTGCTAGCTGCGTGAGCTGTCCGTCGAACGTCGCCACCAAGTTGGTGAGCAGCCCTTCAGTCAGCAGCTTGTTCGTGAGCGTCACGATGAACTGCGCGCGCTGCTTGTCCAGCCGCGTCTCGAGCCGCAGCCGCAGCAGCTCCTTGAGCAGGTGCAGCTTGTACTCCGTCTCGGACGTGAGGAAGTAGCGCGCCGCACTCTGCACCGAGTCGGCGATGGTGGCAGGCGGCAGCTGGTCGGCGCGCTCCACCCACTCGCGCTGCTGCGGCTCGCTGGCCAGCAGCCAGAACTCGAAGCACGTCCTCTCGCTGGCGCGGAACTCGTCGCTGAGCTTGAGGATTTCCTGCTGGATGAGTGGCGACACGTCCACGTGCTTGCCGGCCACGGAGACCGTGTTGGCCTGCAGCGCCGCGCGCTCCGCGGCGCTGGGCGGCGCCAGCGCCAGCGGCTGCAGCAGCGCGGGCGTCGCCGCCGCCAGCTCCGCCATGAACTGCGGCGCGTCGTCGTCCGTCATGCTCTGGCCCGCGAAGGCCAGCAGGTCCTGGTGCAGCTGCCGGAAGCGCAGCGCCGGCGCGTCCGCGAGCGACACGCTCTCGCTCATGGTGGCGTCGGGTCCGTTGGCTTGTGGGGGGCGCGGATTGCATTGGCGCGGCAGCAGTCGTACTTAGAAGGGGGAGAGTGACCATCACTCTGTGTTTCGTGTGGCACACCCAATTGCGCACTCGCCGCATCAGCCTTGATTGAAGCCACAAAGAGGAAGATGAGCAAGCTGCGGATCCCGGCGCGGCGGGCGGCGGCCGTGACGCGGCTAGCGCTTCTCTGTGTCTGGCTCTGTATGTGCAGGTGGCATCTGACGTATGCTGCGGAGGGGGCGGCGCCAGCTGCGACCTTCCGCATCGACGGCAAGACCAACGTCAAGGACATCTTCAAGTGCTCGGGCATCCACTTCATCGGCTCCTTCAACGAGTACTACGTGGCCTGCGAGCTGGCCGTGCCGGGGCAGGAGAAGCTGCAGCTGCTGGAGATTGTAGATGTCACGCTGGACGGCTCCAAGCTGTCGCCGCTGCCCGGAGTCCACGCAGAGCTGGGGCTCCGGCTAAACGCGAGCGCCGCGACTGTGTCCATCCGCAACAGCCAGTTGCAGGCCAGCGCCGTGGAGATCCACGCCGCCAATGTGACGATGGACGAGCACTCGGCGGTGAATGTCACGGCCCGCGGGCTGAAGTTTGGGCCCGGGTACAACTCGTGGGACTCGATGGGGGGCAGCTATGGAGGCATTGGAGGCGCGTCCCTCACGGAGACGCGGTCGACGTGTGACGATATACCGCCCAATGATTTTTTCAGAGCTGTGGGGGATGTTTCGGGAGATATGGCAAACTTTAGGGGCTATGGCAGTGGAGGGGGCAACGATGACAGTCGGGGCGGAGGACGGATTAGATTGGTGGCGGGACAGAATCTGGAGGTTAATGGATCGCTGCTGGCGAATGGAGGGGTCGCGTGCACGGACTGCTATGACAGTGCAGGCGCGGGTGGGAGTATATTACTAGTTGCATCGGAGCGCATTCATGGCAATGCGACGGTGCAAGCGAATGGAGGAGAACCGAGTGTCCGCAATACGGATGAACTTCGTGGAGGCGGAGGAGGTGGTGGAGGAGGAGGTGGACGAATCGTATTTGACTCGAATGAAGCCGAGGAACTGGGGCCTTCTCAGGTTGAAGCGTATGGAGGTGGGTTTAGCTCAAGCAAGATCGCAGCAATAGGATGGTGTCAGTTGGGTGGTGATGGGACAATACTAAAGCTGCAACATTCGACTAAGGATTACGGGAGTGTGGATGCCAGCGATGGAGAAGAAAAGTATCATGGGGATGGCTCTAAAACTCTTCTAGGCACGTTGCTAATAAAGAGTGGTCGATTGGCGCATTCCGGACCTGTCAAGCGAATTCAAATCTACGGTTGCACCCCCATATTTGAGCAGACGTCGAGAGGAGCTCGATTTCTACCAGAATCTCTTGTGCATATTTTCGTGAGCGGGGGAGCAACAGTGTGTGCGTCTATAGTGCAACTGAAGGTACGCGCTATACTCGCGTAGTGTAGACAACAAAACAAGATACGGCAAGCTGAATGTTATTTCTATCTGGTACATAGGATAGCGTGGGGGGTGTCGAGAGTGCTATCGTGGTAATGCTCTTGACAGGAAACACTACATGCAGAAGCAACATCATTCGAAATTACGATAAAACTAATGCGTGATCCTTTTGTACGTTCTTGACAACAGATTGACTCTGGATCAGAGCTTAATGTTCTCGGTCGTGACAGAACCGTCCAGCTGTCTGCGTCGCAAATTACTGTCCAGGTACGTGCTTTGCAGAGATCTCGATGAAATTAAAAGTCCGACTATACATGTATTGCTTTAATAACGCGCTATGTGACCAGGGATACGTGGGGCCATCATCGCTACAAGAGCGCGACTTATTTGGGTTAAACCTTGCTGCATCTGACGTGTCGTTCTCAAATGCGTTGATTATGATTCACGAGCTCGGGGTTGATGCTCGCGGTGCGCTGTCCATTGATAAGTTTTCTGAGCTAAAGTTTCGAAATCAAGTAAGAGTCCTAGCGGATGCTTCCATTAAGGTGGAAGGGTTTCTACAAACTTTGGTTAAGCCATTCCAGCGAACGTATCGTGATGGCCATGATGATATTCCACTGATCAGCTTTACCAGCAAAACGGATATCGAGCTTCGTCCCCAAACTGTTGAAATGGGTCAGGTCGAGCTCTATATCCGGGCTAATGGCACGGGCGTCCTAGACATGCCATTCGACACCCCGTTTCTGAGAATGTGGATAGCAGCAACAAATGTGTCCATCGCCAACGTCAACAGTGGCTCGGTGATAGCGTGCGAAGAGATCGAGCATCAAGCTGATATGTCTGCATGTAAAACTTTACGAGAAGCAACTGATATGACTAACTTATACTCAATTAGCATATTTGCTTTGGAGTTTGCAACGATCGGAAATATTTCCGCAGGGTCCATGATTGTATGTAGTGGAAATAACATGATCATTGAAGGTGCAATTTCAAGCTCGCAGCTGGGATGCGAGTCTGGTGTGGGGCCAGGAAAAAGTGAAGTGTCAGGAGTGGCTAGCGGTGGAGCTGGTCACGGTGGACGAGGCGGCAACATTTTGCCTGGGAGTGCTGGAGGTGGTTCTGCATACGATATTTCCAAGGAGCTTAACCGCTATCAACCACAGGATTGGGTTGCACCATCAT
Source organism: Phytophthora fragariaefolia (assembly GCA_030267785.1). Classification (NCBI taxonomy): domain Eukaryota; phylum Oomycota; class Peronosporomycetes; order Peronosporales; family Peronosporaceae; genus Phytophthora; species Phytophthora fragariaefolia. The sequence goes on along the minus strand of BSXT01000458.1, from coordinate 4,337 downwards.
CGACAGACAAAGGGTGGCCAATTTGGCCCGGTAGCGGTGCGGCAAGTGGAGATACGCCTAATAGGGTAATTGGAGGTAACGGTGGAGGAATTATTTACATTGGCTCCAAGAGACTTGTTGTTTCTAAGACCGCATCGATCACAGCGCAAGGTGGAATTGGAACTATGGGTGGTGGTGGTGGATCAGGTGGAGCATTAACGCTTTTCGTCGCAGATATTTCAGGTGGTGGTGCTATTGATTTGTCAGGAGGCGCAGCATCGGCACCCGCGTTGTCGCCTAACGCCAGCAAGACGGAATATCGATCTTTGATTTGGGATCAAAATGTGTTTCCAGTTGAACATGTGCCTGATGGTGGAAACATTGGAGGTGGTGGCGGGGGAGGAGTAGTTCGAATCACGTATTTGGACACTGGGAAGAATACTAGCGGAGGAAATGGTGAGCAGTTTATTAAAGATGGAGGCAGCATTTCTGTTGATGGTGGCGAAAGCACAGGGGGTGAGAACGGTGGAGCTGGTGTAATGGTCGGAGCGAACTGTAGTCCAGGGCGCGGTGGTATATTCTGCCTACCATGCCCAGAGGGTAGTCACAGCCCAGGTCGGTTTTCAAAGTGTTCGCCTTGTGACCCCGGTACTTGTTCAAGCCATACTGGAGCTGTCAAATGCGATGAATGCCCTATCGGACACTTCAATCCTGATTTTGGTAAAAAAGAGTGCCAGTCGTGCCCGTTAGGCTCTTACAGCGCGAAGCCGGGACTGAAGAAGTGCGAGTTGTGTTCACCGGGCTCGTATGCTGACTTGCCAGGGAGTGGTGCATGCTCTGCATGTCCAGTGGGCACCATCACAACTTCACCCGGCAATAGCAATTGCTCTGTTTGTGGTATCGGGGAAACCACAACAAAGCCTGGTGCTACTGTGTGCATTGCCTGCAAGAATAAGCCCGTCCACTCGGAGTTCAACATGCATGGAAACTGTTCTTATGCCTGTTCCAAAGGCCGCAATGGCCTTGATTGTTTAACACCTTTTGAGCGCTTGGTGAAGCCTATTGGTGGGCCTGTAGGTTTTGTGATTCTGGTATTCAGTATTATGGGACTTATCTTTGGAGGTTGGGGGTTCATTTCATATCGAAGCTCGAAATCTGAGCTCCGTCGTTACGCCCAGTATAAGGCGCAGAGGCTTCGCGATGAGCTCTCATTAGAGACGCTAACGCGGGCGCTAACGCCTCGGCTCACCGACCAAGATTTAAATGCACACGTTGCGCGTTTGTATCTTGCCGGAGATAACCACTTAAAGAGTGCCTGGCGGCTAAACCCGTATTTCCTGCCCGCAAGCCTGCGCGACATTGTCGAAGAAGGCACGTATGCAAGTTTTGCTTCAACATGCAACAAGATGGTGGAATGGGATCCCACAGGCTGGGAAGCATGGCTCTATCGCGTACTACTTGTTACGATGCCTCCTGTTAGTACCCTTTTCATGCGCCGCCGCCAACTGGCTCGAGTTGTGAAGCTTTCAAAGTATATCGATCAATACGGAGGGCGGTTCTTTCGTGATATGAACTTTAGGGTGCATGGTACACATTTGAAAGTCGGCTTCAGCTCCGATTTTTCTCTTGGATACTTCGACGTATTGATCTCACAGTCTAACTCTTCATCTTCGTCGAACTTGATTGCGATGCAAGCAGTTAGCCATGAGGACTTGGTGCTCGTAGTTGGCGGAAGTGGGTCATTTTTCAGACCATATCACCTAGACACAAACGACATTATCGTGCGGGCTATTCCTTCGCGTCTAGAGCTTTTAGAACACAATTTTTGGATTGATTTTGTGGCTGAAATCAACCAAATGTTGCGTGTTCTGCCTCAGCCTTCATCAACAGTTCGCCGTGTGCGCGAGGCCGCCGAAGTTTCTCGTGAGATAATTGCATTTATGGAACATTTCAACGTGAAACACGTAAAAGACGGCTTTACAGTGGCGTTTGGAACAGTGGCGTTTGGAACATTTTCGGTTGGTGCTGCGATAGCAGCTGAAAGAAATGAGAGCTGCTTTGAGCCGTTTACGCTCGAAAATGTCGATACCACATTTGCTTCATACCCGCAAGAAGCGTTTAAGTTGGCTTTCCGAATTTCGCGGGTGAATTCGCCAGTAACAGGGATCGAAGCGCGTAGCAGTCCATTAGCCCACTCCATGCCTGTAGAATTGTCACCGGAAGTGAATGACAGGGTAAAGGCTGAAACTGATCCTCGATCCGCGGACTTCCGATACTCGCAGATTAGAATGGAGGCACTTTTCGCACAACCTGAGCGCTACTCGCATGGCAATTATGCGGACGACTCTAGTGACGATAGCGACAGCCTAACTCCTCTCAAGAAGTCTCAAAACAACAACCGTGCACGACGCGCAAGGGCGCTCTTGGCGTTTATGTGTACAAATGACGCAGCAAAGCGGTGGTTGATGGTTCTTTGGCAGCCTGTGTATCCACTTTTTCGGCTGCGGAATCTGTCTCGACCTAAGCTTCCTGTGCGCTGGTTACTATCCGTAACATTGGTACTCCTACTATTTGCTGACATGGGCGTTGCCTTTTGGATCATGGTGGAGTATTATTGTGTTCAAATACGCGATCCAACATCTCAAGACTCGGGCTGCTCTCGAGTAGGTGATTCGGTTCAGTCAGAAAACTGCCTACTCACAGTGTTACTAATGCTAATTACATGTGTGCTTGTGCTACTTTGTCGAGAACAGACAGCGCTATGGTCTGTTTTAGGGATCCTACCTGCAGCGATTGTTGGCTCACCGCTGCTCGGATTGGTATTCGTCACAAGGAAAAGTATCTTCTGCGGTAAGCTGTTCGCCGTATGGAATGCAACTTCAATCGTTAACCAAGTGGTAGCATTCATCTGTGGACTCGCTTTCCTGGCGTACATCCACGATGAAATCCTCTTAGTAGTAGTCGCAGGTGTACTCGTCAAATACCTCGAGAAGGAGGTAGCGCTGCGTTGCATCGCACAATACGCAAGCGAGCGGCGGCTGCGGGGTTGGCGCGGCCTACACACCACGCGTGATTGGTACGATGCTGCTTACACGCCTTTAGTCCACTATGAAAGCTGAGGTCAGGTACAAATAGAAAAGTACTGTATAGTGTATAAAGCGTTTGCGACCCTGCAGTCGGAGGCCATTCTACATGTGATGAAGGACGCCGCAATAGCTATGACGGACTCCGTAGAGGCCCAGTCGCGCAGTGCATGTTGTGTTGCTCTCTATGATACGTTCCTAGCCTTCAACCGTGACTACTCGCAGCTTGCAATATAGGCCGAACACGCTGAGTGGCAGACGAATTATGTTCCCTTGGAAGGTGGCACAGTCTTCAACTCTCTCGATTAAACGTTCTTCTTACCACCTCCGCGAGAAGAGCTTCATGTAAAAGTACGTGACGACGAACACGATGACCAGCATCGCCACGAGCCACAGCGACGTCCACAGCCCGATACTGGACGCCAACTGCTCCTTCAGCTTGGCGTTCTCGCGGTCGAGCAGCGCCGTGTTAGATTCGGCACTCTGCCCCACGGCGTCCAGGATCTTGGCATCTTCGGCCAGCGACTGGTTGATGGTCTGCGTGCGGTCCTTGAGCTGCCTGGCCAGAGACATCATGTCCGACTGGATGGCCTCCTGCTCCTCCCGCGCCGCCGTCTCGGACGCGCTCGCCTGTGCTCCAGCGCGGTACAGCAGCCCCAGTCGCTGTCGGATGGCCTTGGTGGTCAGTTGTTCCTCGCGGGGGGCGGCCGTCTCCAGCATCGCCTTGAAGTCGTCTGCCGTCAGGTCTGCGCGCGGCTGCGGCGTGGCGTCCACCTGCATCGTCACCGCCGCTTCCTTCCCCTGCACCTGCTCACTGGGCGTCACTTGTCTCTTCTGGGGCTTCTCGCGAGCTTCGCCCACGCTGCGCTGCCGCCTCCTGCTGGCGATCTCCGCCGGCCGAGGGATCCGCTGGGACGCGACATGACTCGCCTCCTGCTCCTGCTCCCGCCCGAGAGCGGTGATGGCCTTCAGCAGCTCCGGCTGCAGCGTCTTGAGGTCGTCGCGCTGCTGGCTGAGCCGCTGGAAGTGCATCGCCAGGTGTTGATACTGTAGATCGGAGCCACGTCAGAGAGTTGAAACGTGAGGGTTTCAGGCGGAAATGGATGGGGATGAAGCAGTGGGTGGGGCGAGTGGGTACCTGGGCGACGATGTCGGCGGGCAGAGGCTTCGTCTGCGTGGCCTGGGCGCGCGTCCAGGCCGCCAGGAAGCGGCGGCAGTCCAGCGCCTCCGCCGAAGTGACGGCCGATGTCATTGTTTGAAATGGGCAAGGTGGCG